>JAOTAZ010000006.1:11771573-11782618 GCA_025629785.1 Erythroxylum oxycarpum
ACGAACTCATAACCCTAGTTGCCCCTTCGTTCTCATAACCTCAATTCTCTCAAAATACTGACTTGAGCGTCGGAGGGACCTTCCGGGAAATAACCCCCGGAGAGTCTTTGCTTGTTTTGCAGGTTTATATCAAAAGAGAATTCACAGAATTATGGAACAGAACAAGGATGCTCCGGATCAACAAAATCCGGCTGAACCAGTATCTATAAATTTGTGAATATATATTATAAAATACATAAGCTTGGATTCTCAAAATTTTCTAATATTTACTACATGACTCGTTTTATTCTTTATATAATTTGAAGGAGCAAAAAAGTCATGCCATCGAGTTAGGTTGAATTCGTCCCTGAAAATTTGTTTGGGTTTAGATTTAGTATAAAACTAAATCGAACTAAAGGTTTGTGGTTTGAGTATGTGAAAGAAGGTGATTTTCCTTGCTCATTCCATTGAATACCAACAGTAATATACAAAAGACACTAACTTGATCCTAGGCTATAATTATGGAAACGAATAACCAAATATATGCCTAATGATATATACAGCAGATAATGAACGATTCTAGCTATATTTACATATATTTTAACACACCCCCGCAGTCGAAGCTGGAGGACATCGTACACTGAGACTGTCCCGAAAGTCTTCAAAAAGAACCAAAGGAAGACCTTTTGTAAAAATATCTGCAATTTGATAGCGCGACGGGACATGCAAGACACGTACTTGTCCATGAGCAACCTTTTTCACGGACAAAATGTATATCCATTTCCATATGTTTAGTGCGTTGATGTTGAACTGGATTTTCGGAGAGATAGATGGCACTAACATTATCGCAATAGACCAATGTAGCCTTTTTAATAGGAAAATGAAGCTCCAGAAGAAGGTTTCGTAACCAACAAGATTCAGAAGCCACATTGGCAACTCCTCGATATTCGGCCTCTGCACTAGATCGAGACAAAGTAGCTTGCCGTTTTGATGACCACGAGATCAAATTGTCACCAAGAAACACACAATAACCAGAAGTCAAGCGTCTGGTATCGGGACAACCACCCCAATATGCGTCAGTGTAGGAAATGAGTGTGGTCGTTGTAGATGGATATAAATGCAAGCTATGATCCAATGTGCCCTGAAGATATCGCACAATGCTCTTGAGAGAATGCATATGGACCTCCATCAGGTTATGCATGAATAAACAAATTTGTTGCACAGCGTAAGAGATGTTGGATGTTGTGAAAGTGAGATATTGCAGGGCACCTGCAAGACTGCGATAAAGTGATGGATCATCATATGGTGTGCTAGAAGTAGCACTCATCTTCGGTTTGGTGTCAACTGGAGTAGGACTAGGTTTACAAGATGACATGTGAACCCGTTCTATGATATCTTCCGCATACTTCCTTTGAGATAAAAATAGACCACCAGCATGACGGGTGACAACAATACCCAGGAAATAGCTTAGTGGACCCAAATCCGTCATAGCAAATTCTAAGCTGAGAAGTGTCATGATTGACTTGCGAAGATGATTAGAGGAAGCAGTTAAGATAATATCATCCACATATAGAAGAATGTAAGCCATAGCAGTACCTTTACGGTAGATAAAAAGAGAATGATCAGACTTGCTATGAGAGAACCCAAAACTGGAGATATAGTTCGCAAACCGTTTGTACCAAGCTCGGGGAGCTTGTTTTAGGCCATATAAAGACTTCTTTAGCAAGCAAACATAGTCAGGATGTGTTGGGTCCCGATAACCTACGGGCTGATGTATGTATACAGTTTCCTTGAGTTCGCCATGTAAAAAGGCATTTTTAACATCAAGTTGACGAATAGGCCATGCTTTAGAGAGAGCTAAACTAAAAACAATGCAAATAGTTGCTGGTTTAACCACCGGGCTGTAAGTTTCGCCCCAATCCACGCCAACCTGTTGAGTGTTGCCATCACCTATAAGACGGGCTTTATGCCTCTCAAAAGAACCATCAAATTTTTTCTTATGTCAGAAAATCCACATAGACCGAATTACATTAACATCAGGTGGACGGGGTACCAAATCCCACGTCTTATTTTTAATAAGAGCATTATATTCATCATCTATAGCCATTTTCCAATTCGGGTCACGAAGGGCAGACATGGGGTTACGAGGAAGAGGTGATTTGGGAACTTGGTGAAGAAGGCCGTACTTTTTTTTAGGCTTAAAGATCCCATGTTGACTTCGAGTAATCGGGCGTTGGGCTAGAATAGGAAGTTGTACCGGAGAGGTAGCTGAGGCAGTTGGGTTGTTGACAGTGGGACTGCCAGGAGGATCAGGTTGTCTAGAAGGGCTGTGTGTGTGAGCTGGCTGATGGACAGGGGGCTGAGAAGGAGTAGGCGAGTTAGCCTCAGCCTGAGTTGGACTACTTTGTGAGGCTAAATGATGGATGACATAAGGAGAAGAACCATCATCTAAAAAATTGTAAGTGGAAGGAAAGGGAGTATGCACCTTAGCAAACGGGAATTTGGTTTCATCAAAAAGGACATGAAGACTAATTATGATTTTATTTGAGGATAAATCATAACATTTGTAGCCACAATGATGAGATGGATAGCCTAAAAAGACACACGGGGTAGAGCGGGCTTGTAACTTGTTAATTGTATTGGATGGGAAAAGAGGATAGCACAAGCAACCAAACACCCAAAGATGAGAATAAGATGGGTCTTTTTGATATAGAAGTTTGAGGGGAGTGTGATAGGCTAATCGTTTATTTGGGGGAATGTTGAGAAGGTACGTTGCTATGACTAGGAATGGCAACGGGGCGGGTATGGGGCGGGTATGCCATCCCCCGTACCCGCCTCATGAACTCGGCCCCATCCCCGTCGGGGATTTTTTTGGCACCCCCATTACTCACCTCTTTTTTTCAAAGATAAGCTTATTTAATATGAATGGACTATTTGTTTTTCTTTTAAATTTTCATGCTGCATTCATACATACAGACTGAATTTAACATAAAAGAAACGAGTAAACAGAGCTTATAAATTGATAGTCAGTACAAATCCAAGAGTGAATTAAAAATAAAGACAACAAATTAAAATAACATACATTAGTTTTAATGGAAATTCCAAAACATAAAAAGCAATAGAACTTGATGAGACACTGCGTTGAGGAAGAATTGAATTAGGGATTTGGGTAATTGGCTAATTGCTGGGTTTGTATGTATATATATATATAATGGCAACATTGTAATTACTATTTAACCACCCCTCATACCCACCCCGATATCCAACGGGTATTTTTGTTAACCTCCCATACCCGCCCCACGGGTAAAAATTTGCTCCCCATACCCGCCCTCGTTCGGGTAATTTTATTGGGTACCCATCGGGTTCGGGTACAATTGCCATCCCTAGCTATGGCTAAGGCATGATGCCAAAATGATGGTGGTAAGGATGCATGGGCAAGGAGAGTGCGAACAATGTTGTTAATGGTACGAATTTTTCTTTCGGCTTTGCCATTTTGTGATGAAGTATGAGGACAAGAAAGACGAAAGGATATACCATTAGCTTTGCAAAATTCCCAAAAAGAAACGTTATCAAATTCCTTTCCATTATCACATTGAATGTTTTTAATTTCCCGATTAAATTGAGTGTGAACGAAAACTTTGAATGTCGAGAAAGTAGGAAAGTTTTAGACTTTTTAGACAAGGGGAATGTCCACAAAAAATTAGAGTAATCATCCAACAAAAGTATGTAATATTTGTGGCCTGGAGAGCTCAAAATGGGAGAAGTCCAAAGATCACTATGGAGTATATCAAATGGCATAAAAGTGCGTGAATCAGAAGCAATAAATGGCAATTTAACATGTTTGCCAAGAGGACAAGAATGAAAAACTTGAGATTTATGAGTCCCACTACATTGAATAAACTTATTTAGCCTAAGAGAATAAAAAACAAGTGCTCCCGGATGACCCAATCGTTCATGCCATAAAGATGGTGCTAGAGTTGCAAAAGTAGATGATGATGTGGCTTGATCGGTGGTGAGGATAGGATAAAGCTCGCCCTGACTATCACATCTCATTAGACGCATCCCTGTCTAAAAGTCCTTCACAGAGAACCCAAAAGTATCAAATTCAACAGAAACTGAGTTATCAGTGGTAAATTTTCTAACTGACACTAAGTTTTTGATAAGTTGAGGAGCATGGAGGACATTTTTTAAGGAGAAAGGTGGGTTTGGGGGAGAAAATGTTGTATGACCATAACCATGAATTGGAATTGAATGACCATTTCCGACAATGATACCACGATTATTGCTCAACTTAAAATAAGACGAAGGGTTACCTTGCACGGATTTCATATGGGAAGTGGCTCCTGTATCCATGTACCAGTTTGTATCAGGAGGAGTGAGCCCAAGTGTGTGCATCGTGGCTTCGATGTCGGTTGGAGTGGGCTATACTGCTGCAGAGTAAGCATGCTGTGGGCGTGGGCCGAGAACTCCAGCCTGCTTCTATGGTACATTGGGCCTGGCCCATGGAGCTGTTGGGTAAGGACAAGGAGGAACAACCCATAGTAGGAAAGGCCATGGCCATTGCTGCCCACTCCCCATCCATGGCTGCCACTGCTGTTGGTGGATGAGATGCTTACGCCCATTACCGCGACCACCACTACTACCACCACCCTTGTTACTGCCACCTTGGCAACCATGGCGGCCTTCGACCCAGTAGCGACCTGTTTTGCTAACTCGAACTCTTCAAGGGTGAGCATGGAGCGAGCCTGATAAAATGGCGGAAGTGGATTGCTTTGACGGATAAGCGTTCCTACTCCCTTATATGCTTCGGTGAGGCCGACTACCATTTAAAGAACAAGACGGTTGTTCGAGACTGGTGCTCCCACATTCTTGAGTTGATCTGACAGAATTTTGAGCTTTTGACAATATGCAGAGGCATTTGGGAAACCCTCCATGTTTGTGTGAGAGAATTCTTGCTCAAGAGTTACAGCACGATAATTTTTGTTCTCTTGGAATATATCATGTAACCGATTCCAAGCTTCCATTGCCGTTAAGTCTGGTTCAAGAATAGTATGCAGTAGATCATTTGAAATTGTGGCATAAATCCATTAAAGGACTGTAGCATCAAGGGTCGACCATAGTTCCTTCTCATCATCGGTGGTAGGAACTTTTCCGCTGCCTGTTTCAGGCGGGATAATGTGGTCGATGACTCGATGAGATCGTGCGTGAATTTTGAAAAGTTCCGCCCATGTCGCATATTGGACATTTTCCATCTCAAGAGTGATGGAGATATGGTTCTTGATGTTGGAGACAGCAAGAGTCGGATGAAAGGAAGATTTTAGGTCAGTCATGGCTGAAGAGGATTGACAGTGAGAGCAGCAGAGGTGAAGAGGAGAGGAGAGGAGAGAATCGTGCCCTAGAGCTCTAATACCATGAAAGAAGGTGATTTTCCTTGTTCATTCCGTTGAATACCAACAGTAATATACAAAAGACGCTAACTTGATCCTAGGCTATAATTATGGAAACGAATAACCAAATATACTCCTAATGATATATACAATAGATAATGAAGGATTCTAGCTATATTTACATATATTCTAGCAGTAGGTTTATAGAAACAACCATCTCCATGATGAAGCAAAGTGATTGATTTCTATCTATGGAAGAGATTTTCTAGGACTGTACAGTGAACATGGTCCCGTCTAGTGTCCATAGTCTCTTCATGTTTGTTCTTCATGTGAATACCGGTCTTTTCTAAATAGGAACTGTAGTTAGGGTCAAACAATCAAGACCCAGATGGGTAGCAGTTTCTAAAATCACCTGGCTTTATAAGTCTTTACATGTTTTTAAATCGCAAAATAGATCCACTTATCAATATTCTCTTAGTGTGATTTAACATAATTTCAAACATTTGAAAGCATTATTATCATTTTTCACAGCGGTCCTACTATTGATGAGTAATTATTATTAGAAATAAGATATTTTTATTGGCAAAGTGCTAGAGAAGTGATACTATGAATTGAAAACCAGATAGACCTTAGCTTAGAACTACAATAGATTATTCCAATACATGCAATACTAGATTAAGATGTTGATGCATTATAAAAAACTGAATGACCTCTACTGTTGGCCATATAGGCATAATCTTTCTTGCATATTGTACTTTTTGTTGAACATGCAAAAGTTAGGGGCTGAAAGAAGCTTGTATGCAGCAATAATAAATTAGAAAGATCCATAAAAGAAAAGAAAGGGATTAAAAAATTCATAGCCTATTCAAAGAAGGGAAAGGGCATAATAAGCCCCTAATACAAGTTATGTCATACAAAATGGGCCCTAATCTTTTTTTAAGGTTTAATTAAGACCTGAATGTTATAGGCATAAATAGTTATGCTCTTTTTTTTTGGGAAAATATGGTTAAGGCAATTTATAAGGAAATTATGGACAGAAATCATGAAATATTGATGATGTGACACACACTTTCAGTTCAAATGAGGTTGATTGCTCATGCTTGTAACATCAAGGGATTGATTGAATGCTCTAAAACATAAAACTCCATTTTGTATTTCTAAACATACTTTAGGGGTTTATTTGATCCTTTTTTCCATCAAAAGAATTAAGTGTCAATGAAATCTACTTCTACCATGATGTTGGTTCACAACATCAAAATAACAGAGTAAGTTTCAGCCCATATATATAGGACTTGACTTATTTCTTTTTGTAGAATTTTGTAGTCAAGCTCATTTACATATTTATTTTCTTAATATTTATTTTGCTTGTGATAATAGGTAAATATTGAAGTTAAAATTACTGCTGGACATCCCAAGAAGCAGGTTATTTTTCAAGAAGTTATTGCTTGTAAAACCACTTGGCTTATACTTGATAGGTAACTTCTCTTCTTTGCATGAATGAGTTAAGAACTTTAGTTTTCTTTTGGCATAAATATGTAGAAATCCCTAACTTTATAAACTTGCTAGTATGTGAACCTTGGTAGGTAGAGAGGTACTCCTACCTCCTTGCAACTAGGGTAACCCTTGAAGGTTACTATGCACCTTTTGTGTACTTGTCAATCTTATATTTTGTTATAGATCTTTTCTATCCTAGTCTCCTGGTAACCTGATAGTGTCTCGTTTGCGTACTTCTTGTATATATGGTTATTTTTTCGATGCAATACAATTGAAATTTAGTCATAGAATTGCAAATAATATATAAATGTTCTCTTTGATTTTTAATGTTCTTTTGTTTGATGATGTCTTTTTATAAATGAATGAATATCTATTATAATAGTTTATACTGCTTTTAGCCATAATGCATATAACTTTAAATGGTGAGATTTAGACATTCACTTTAATGACTTTAGGGCATTTTATTATTTCAGACATTGCTCTGCATGATTGTCACTAATGACTATCCAGTATTGTGTTAGCTTAAAATTATCTTCGAGTCAGTTAGGATCAAGCTTTTATCAAATTTGTTGCATTCTATATCCTTATTTTCTTACTTTCTCTGTAATTGTTTTGAAAAAGTAAATGAATTCATTAATGAATGATCATAACAAAATATACAAAGTTAGTCTCTTAGGTCTCTTTAGACAAAGGGAACCTCTGCATTACAAAATAACATGAAGGTATCAATTTGCTAAATCGTGGATGACAACTTGTTTATAATTACTCTCTACATAGAGAATAATAAGCTAGAATGCACTAGGAACCATTCTGCTAAGTAAGTTGTGGAATAGCTAGGAGATTCATGTAAGGATATTCCATTTGGAGGGTAAGGGGAAGCTGCAACATAGCCAAAAGTTATAGGCAACAATATGCAATCGCATCTGATTAATTAGCTCTTAGAGGATGAGATTCTCTTACATTTCTTGCCTTTAGAATATTCTTCTTCTTCTTTTTAATTCTATAGCATGTTAACTGCATAGCCAAAAGCAAGATGAATAATCTTAAAATCCTTCTTTTTGTATTTGCTTTTCAAGGAGAGCTATATTGCCAAATCCTATAAGCTTAAGCTAGCACAAATTGCAATCACCCTATATCTATTTCCAGATTCCTTGAGAAGATTTGGAATTTAGAAAAGATGATTAGTGGATTCTTGTTCTTCCTTGCATAGTGCACAAATGGAAGGGAGGTTCATAAACTTAGATAGCTTGGCAAGTGTACTCAGTTTGTACTTTAGAGCTAACCAGAGAGTGAGGGATACAAGGGTTGACTAAATTTTAACCATACCGCTTTGTACCATCCTAATTTAGGAGCCTAAAACCTTATTAAATTGTTATAAGATTCATTCAAAGATATCCCTTAAGGTGGCAGCTTTACTAAATCTTATCGTCCTAATTGGAAGCATCCTAGTCCCAAGTAGAGCATCTTTGAAACCTAAATTGGGGAGCATCAGTATGTTTTTGTAAGGATTTCTGAGAGCTTGGTACACATTTGCATTGATAGTTATCAAGCTCTTCAATGAATCAAGTTCATGATTACTCTTTAGAGGTCTTATAACTATCCAATTATCTGCCAGAAGTAGGTGAAAACACCAGTACCTACTTTGGAAAATATCTACAATCTAATTTGGTTCCTCAACTTAAGTAGGTTCATCATGGTCCATGATGAGTTATATTTTAATTGAGATGTCCAGAAACTAGTCCCAGTTAGGTAATGCAAGTGTAACCATTTGGTTCATAAGGAGTCTTTGTCAACTAGGATTCTCTAGATTCTCTTTAGCATAAGAATGTTATTAGTGTTCCTAATAGAGGCTTTACCCAATCCCCCTTCCAACTTTGGTAAGCAAAGCTCCATCCCCTTAAGTTTGGATAGGGCATGTTTAGAGCTGTCCCCATGAGAGAATGCCTTATTAACCTTTGAATGTTCTTAACTACATTCAAAGGAAGAAAAACATGTGAGGATCAATAGACCTGCAGGTTATTGATCATAAGGTTTATCAGTTTAGCTCTTTGATCTATAAATAAACTCAAGTTGCATTAGTTTGAAAGGTTCCTTGGCATCTTCTTTAGAAGAGGGTGGAACTCATTTTTATAAAGCCTCTTGAATGAAATGGGAATTCCAAGATAGCATAATGGAGGTTTCGTGGCTTTTAAACATGTCAATAAAGAGAATCAACCAATTAAGTGAGCTGCATTTTCAGCAATTATTGAAATTTTTTTTCTTTTTGATAGCTAGCCTAGAGATCTTATGAATATGTTCAATTCTAATGATAGAGAACTAACTGAACAATAGAATGAACAAAGTAGGAAAATCTAGCGCTCTGAGTTTATTGAGAATGAAGCTCCAATCTAATGTGTTAAAGGCCTTTTGAAAATCAATTTCAATCTCATAATCCTTACTAGATTATTTCCTATTGTAATTTTTGAATAGCTCTTGGGTTAGATGGATGTTATCTCCAATCACTCTACCCCTGTTGAAAGCTATTAGTGAGATGTCAATGTAATTAGCTAATACACTCTTTAGCTTGTCAGCAATCATCTTGGAAATAACTTTATAAATGATGTTGCAACATAAAATGAATTTAAAATCTTTGAAAGTTTATGGGGAATTGACATTATGGATCAAATAGATAAATTTCTTGTTAATTTCTTTTAGCATCTTACCATGTGTAAAGAATTCAAGCACAACTGCCACCATCAAATCCTTCAACAATGGCTATGAATTATGGAAGAATAAAACATTTAGACTATCTAGTTCAATAGTTTTTTGATGGTTGAGTGAAAATATAACATTTTTGACATCATTTGCATTAAATAATTTTGATAGAAATTCCTTTTGTTGAGGACTTAGCACTTAAGGAGTTGAACTAAAGATGTACAAGATGGACTGGCCTTATAAATAAAAGTAAATAGTTGTATGCCACCTTCTTTAATTCTCTTTGTGTTTTTTGCTAGCTATCCATTGTCTTTCATTAAACTTGTGATTCTGCGATTTTATTCACATTCTTTTTTGAGAGCACTAAATTATGGAAATAAGCTAAGTTCTTGTCTCCTTTCACGAGCCATTAAAGTTTAGATCTCTATTTCAATATAGATTGGTTAATGAAGATAGCTTGATTGTATTCAAATAATGCATCCTTTTCCTTTAGATAAAGTATTGTGTCTGTTCGATCTGAGTACAAAAAAAGCTTGGATAGATTCAAGCTTTTCTCTAGCTTCAACAATGCTCTTCTTAGTGTTCCCACCTTTTTGGTATTGAGGATTTTAAGTTGCTTCTTAACCTGTTGTAGTTTTCTTAAGCAGAAAATATTCTATGACCCTAGACATCTAGATTAAGACTTCTTTTAATTGCCTCTTTGAAACCCTCCACTTATGTAAGGTAGTTTTCAAATCTAAATGGAAAATTCCTTTTTATTTAACATTCCATTTTTAAACCACAAAAAATAATGGTTCAAGAAATCTTTCCTTATACAACTTGGATAACCACTATGAATTGATCAATGCTTTAGCTAGTTTTTTCCTTAAATGGCAAGATCCCATTGGTTTGTTTCCCTAAGTAAAAAACTTGCCCTCCATTTTCATATCTATTACTTTCCCTTCATAATTTTTGAAGTCTTCTGAGTAATTCCTTAGAGTAGCATTACCCTCAGCCTCGGAAGGGTACAAAGCATTATTGAAATCCTCTAGAATCAATCATGGGGAGTTGATAGACAGTTGCAAGTTCCTCAAGCTTACACTATAGATATGATCTTTGAATTTCATGGTTTGATCCATATATAAAGGTAATTGTCATATTTTTTCCTGCCTGTTTTAGCCTTATTGAAAGATGTACCATTTAATCTGTGCAAAGTGATTGAATCAGTTCAATTCTATCTAGATCATATCCTACTATTATTATCCATAATAGTGGCATTAATAATTTGCAATAATCTACCACCATTTCTTACGAAAAATCCTAGGTTGTTACATAGACTTTCAATCAATTTAAGGGTTGTTTGGTTCCACTTACATTTTCTGTTGTGGTTTTTAGTTTTAATTTTTTTAATTAAATAAACAAAAACCTGCTTGGTTGAGATTTCTAATATAAAAACTAAAAACAAAAACTTGTTTAGTTAAGATTTGTACAAAAACTAAAAACAAAACATGT
>JAOTAZ010000006.1:11784515-11799572 GCA_025629785.1 Erythroxylum oxycarpum
TATATGATTTTTTGAGAAATAAAGAAAGCAAAAATTGAATTATTACAAATTTTCGAATGATTATTTCGTTGATTTTGTAATAATTTAAGTACTTGCTAATTATGCTTAATGTTTGAAAATTTGATTTCCGAATATTGTTGAAAATTATGATTTTCGAACACTTTGAAAATTATGATTTCCGAATACTTTGAAAAATATGATTTCCTAATACTTTGAAAATTTTGATTTCCGAATACTTTGAAAAGATTTGATTTCCGAATACTTTGAAAAGTATGATTTCCGAATGTGTTTGAAATTGTTTATAAAAAAATATGGTTTATGAAAAGTATGATTTCCGTATGTTTTTTTTTAATTGTTTTAAAAACAAATATTGTGTATGAAAATGTTTGAAAATTTTTCGAATGCTTAGGGAATTGTTTATAAAATGTTGGTTATGTTAGTGTTTAAAATCTTGATTTTTGTTGGATTAAATTCAATGCTTCTGGAAGGATTTTAAGAAACTAAAATAACTATGAAATTATTCGATTTTGAGCCTTAAAAATCCTTTGGATTTAAATGCTTGGAAAATGGTTATGGGATTTAGAAATTGTGAAATTTTATAAATGGAATATGATTGAGTTATAATCTAAATTTGTGTTCTTGAAAAATAAAGAAAGTGAAAGAAAGAAAGTATTGGATTTTTATTAATTCCAAATGTTTTTGAAGAATTTTTAAATGTTTGATAAATTACGAGAATTTCCAAAATTTTGAAAATTGTTACAAAGGTTAAATTCATTGTTTTCAATGATTTGATAAATTGATAAAAATCTCTGAAATTCATTATTTATGAACGAATTGATGAACTATGAAAATCGTTACATTCATTGTTTTGAATGTTTTGATCAAATTTAAATAATTGCTCAATTCTTTGTGCTTGTATGTTTTCATAATAAACTAGTCGTATATTTTCGAAGAATCAAGAAAGTATAATTGTTTTTCGAATGTTTGGAAATGATTTCATTTATTTCGGACTTTTCAATAAAATGATTCAATTGTTACATTCTTTGATTTTTGAATGATTTGATTCAGTTGTTACATTCTTTAATGTTTGAATGATTTGATAAAATGGGAATTTCTAAAGTTAGGGTGTTTGAATGTGTTAATAATATCTGAAATTCATATTGTTTATCAATGTGGATAATATCTGAAAATTGTTACAATTATTTGTTTATGATGATTATGCTAATGATGAAAGGTTGCATTCTTTGATTTTGATGCAATTGCTTGTTATATGACATTTTGGAATTTTATGAGTGGAACTTGTTTGCTTTATGATTGAGAATTGAGATGTGAATATGTGAAAAACTAAGATTTCAAAATGTACCTTCGAGCAATTCGAATTTTTCGTTATATGTTATGTGGGTTTGGTCAGGTCCCCTATGTGGGACAAGTGCACTTATCCGTTTTATAGCCTTCTCCCGGCTGTCTGCTAGTGGCACTGGAGCTCCGATTACGGACTCCCCTCTGTTCACGATTGCACAGAATCGCTATGCGAGAATGTGCAGTTCGTTCTGTTAGGACCGACCCAAACCATTTGATGTGTAATGGGATTTGTGTTGGATGCCACGGTATAACCCGCAAACACATGCCGGGGTATAACCCCCAAACACCTACGGGTGGGGTGTGGGGTCCTTGAGGGGTCGCGAGTTCGACCCAAAGAGGACAATATCGATTTGTGTTAGATGCTACGGTATAACCCGCAAACACACGCCGGGGTATAATCCCCAAATACCTACGGGTGGGGTGTGGGATCCAACAATATCTTTATGGGGTATTAAGTAGAGCTCACCATCCTTAAGACATCCTAAATGATCATCTCCATTGCCATCCTTAACCTATAATTCCCTCTTGTCAAAAGTGATAGAGTCATCACTTTGTAACACCATCTCTATTTTTTCATTTTTATTGATCTAGTTTTCGAGTTGAATTATATAAGTTCCTTAAAGCTTCTTATATTGAAAGTTCTTCTTATTAGCTTCCAAATCCCACCTTGATTCTTTTTAGGCATCCAAGAGTATGCTATAAAAGATACATCCTCAAATAGGTTATTGTTCTCATTAATCCTCATAAAAGGAATTTCATCTAGAAGGTTTGCTAGATATCAATCAACACACATAACCTTGCATAGTTGATTCTCCTCATGCTAGTCGTTGCCTTATCTAAATAAGGGGGCTTTCCCACATAACTTGCTAGGTAGCTTAGGCCTTCTATAGTCCAATATTCTAGGGGAACCTTATAAATGTTAATCTAAATATGAACTTGTTGGAGTTGGGGGACCTTGAGACCAAATCCTTGGCTTCCATTTTTGTAGAAATATGGGTTTGGAATTGAAGTGACAAGGACTTGTTTCCATAATTTTTTATGCTTAGGAGGAGGAAATGAACCTAAACAAAAAACAATCCTCCTTATTTAAGAGGAATTCTGGAAGACCAAGTTTATTCTACTGACTCTTGGCCTATTTGCTTATTGCTAGAAATGATGGCATCTTACGTTGCAAAAAACCAATCAAAGTGGCATTCCACTTAGCTATACCATCCTTTAGGATTGAGACAAGTGGATGACAATGGTTTTACCCTCTGGAAGGAGAAAAAAAGTGAAGATTAGAAGTTGGAGTGATGTCATCGAGGACTTGCGACCAAGTTTTTTTGGCAACGTTACTGGTGGAGGTCTGAGAAGGAGCAAAAACAACTGGGTTTTAAGGGGCATTGAAAGGGGGTAAGGAACTTGGCTAGTCAAAAGAATTGGTGGGAGTAGGTGACTTAAATTAAGAAGGAAAGGTTTTAGGTTGACCAAAAGATTTATTGTGAGTATAACTAGCAGATGGTGGAGTAGGGGAGTGTAGAAGGACATGGGTGCGAGATTTGAGTATGGGAAAAGTTTCTAGAGGTGGTTCAGAGTTCAACATTGCTAAAAATGAAAAAAAAAACTAAAAAATAGGGGGAAGAAAGAGAGGAGACGGAAAAGTGAAAAAACACAGGCTAGGAGTAGGAAGGAGCTAAGACCACTTGTTAGAGGCACAAGGAGGGAAATAAATAAAGGAGCAAATCAAAGAGATTACTAAGTACAAGAAGAAGGGGAGTCGGAGCCACTAGTGGTAGTAGAATCCTAGTAAGGAACAAGTGAGAGGATAGTGGAGGAGAAATGAACTTGATGGTAGGGATGGGGATAGGATGGATACAGTAATAAGGTAAGGTTTATCCATTATAGCATTGCTATGTAGCCATGCAACTTGCTTAGAGAGAAGTTAGAGCTTCTTACTAAGCCAAGAAGGATAATAATTTTGCTTTCTCTATAATATTACTTAGACAATATATCTCAAGTTTATTATCAACTTTATAACTATTGATTTATCTATTACATGTTGTTAAAATTTTAATCTTTTAAGTGCTTCTGTATTTTCAATTCTGACAGGCACTTAAGACGGGATTTGCAGTTTTACATGAAACAGATACCTTGCATAGTTGCTTCAGTTCAAGATAACTTGGTTGTGGAACTTGTTAGAGCTCATACCATTGACAAGATTGATGTCTCAGAACATAAGTTGTTTTATTCTATGTCCAGACCCATTCTGCCACTGAATTCTCAATATGTTGAAAGTAATGAGCAATCTATAATATCTTGTAAAAGCTACTCATTGTCTTTTGGCTCAACTGAGTTCTCAAATGTGCTCAAAGAAGATATGTTGCCTTCATCTTCTAGTAGTAGATCAGGGGACAACGTTTTTCCTTTGGATTTTGGGATTTCTAAAAAACAAGAGAGAACAGGTTAGTAAGTTTTTTCTTATCTTAGTTCTTCTCTGTCTACACTTTGTGCATGGAAGTGTTTTTTTTTCTTTTGCTAGCCTTTATAGGAATATTTTTGAAAGATAATATATATACATGTTAGTATATACAAGGGTTTTACTTAAATTTCCTTATAAAACCTCTATAATCATACTGCCAACAAATACCAAGCCACAAATTTATGATCCCTTACACAGTTACCTGTCACGGCTTATATGTATGTATACATGTCTTTAGGATATCATATTTTATGTTCATAGAGTAGGAATGATAGTGTACTTCTCTAAGATGTTTTTAAGTTTGGACTTTGCACTCAGTTATAGATTCTTTAATATGTGCTGCAATGTTCATATTATTATGATTTCAACGCATTGTCCAAATTTTTGGTACTAGTGTTTATTCAATTATTCCTTCATTCTTATTTGCTTATGTGGGTGATTCATTCTTTCCATTGGACCAAAAGCTTTTAAAACTCAACAAAATTCTAGTAAATTACACCTTTTGCAAATAAGGTTATTTTAGTGATAAAGTAATGTAGGACAAATAAAAGATGTATTAACTAATACCTAAAATTCACAAAATTAGGAAACATGGATGATGTTAGGCTATTTTAATATCAAGTTTGGGTTTGTATTTCATCTGACAGTGTTGAAATTTCATATTTGATATACCTGATCTTTAGAGTTTGTTTGTTGGAAATTTAAGGCTAGGATTTTAGGATTTTGGTTGCTAAAACTTAAGGTTTTAATTGTTGAAATTTAGTGAGTAACACAAATAATGGGGGTAGGAAACTAGGAATCATTCTTAAGGTCTAAGAATAACTCTTATAAGAAAGCAACACACCCTCTAGTTGAAAACTCAAGTTTGTAAAAAAGTTCAGGATATCTTGTTATTGAAGGGTAGAGTACATATATTTATAGAGAAGTCCTTAGAACACTTGTTCTAGTAGGAAAAGGTTACTAGCAAATTTAAATCCTATTCTAATAAAAATTCTACAAGCTTAAGTCATAAATGAATATGATGACATATCTAAACTAAAATAACTTAGTTATCTTATTGCTACTTCCTATCTACTAAGGAATTATAACATAATCTAAACTTCAGCCCTTGTTGTCTTTGCTATCAACTCAATTCTCATCTTTCACCCCACCAAATTAAGGCTTGTGGTTGACTAATTTTCCCTCTTTTGTTTCTTCTATAGTCCATAAGCTTTTCTACATTGTAAGGGCTACTTTCTTCTCCTTTTAGAGTAATAAAGGCAAAATTTTTTAGAGTTGAACAAATTACTAATCTTCAGTATGCTGCTTGACCTTAATAAATTAGGTTTTAGTAGGTATCACTTATCACCTTCCAATTCCAAAAATTGTGCAATAAGATTCTAACATGTGATGGATGCCTATTTCATCTAATAAACCAATGTTTCTGGAAGTCTTTACCTAATAGGAATTATGCAAGATAAAAACCTCATGCATGGTTTTAATGATTCATGTCCCACATAATCAAACTATTTAGCTCAATGTGTATGCAATCAATGTTCTTGTGTATTTCTAAAGACAATGCCATAATACTTAAGGTTAAATACTATTTTATAGGTAATAAATGAGTGTTTGGCTACTTTCTTGGCTTAACTCGTTAGACACGTGGTTATTACCTTCTCTTGGGTACCAAACTCGAGGCTCTAGCTTCCACTACTCTAAAATCATGCTTTGATTTTTGGTTTACTCAACTTTCTCCAACTTCATTTGGTTTCTAGTAACAACTTCATTTGGTTTCTCGCCTCTCATATTTTTTGCCTCTAATTTCTTCTTCTAGGAATTCATTTTGTCCTCCCATGTTCCCATCTTTTTGTTTTCCTTTTCTAGCATAATGTCAAACTCTGAACTTCTAACTTCTGAGGAATTTTCACCTTTAATTCTTATTTCACCTTTACCAGACCCTTAAAGCTACTCATGTTACTCAAACCTCAACTTAGGAAACTTATACCTCTACCCCGAGATCCCAAACCAAAGCCCTCAGTAGGAAGAATTGGAGACAAGTTCTAGGTGATACTTCATGATCACTAAAGTTTCACTATTGCCCTCCCAGTTCTTCATATGGGAGAACACTAGTAGCTCTTAACGTAGACATCTTGAAAAAACTGCAACAAAGCAGGAGGCAATCGTGTTAAGATTTTTCATGGATAAAAGACCCCCATTTCATGCCTTAAAATGCTCAAGAAAATTACTAATGGAAGCAATATGGTCTAAAAAGGTTCTACTCAATGATGAAAACTTGTTCCTCTTTCAAGTTTAACTCTCTTAATTAAGCTCAAAAGATTCTTGAATTTGGCCCTTGGCACTATAACTTCAAACCTCTTTTGAAAAACTTGGAAACCTAGCATCAAGCTCCATATTCTTAAGCCAAAATGGATCCCCCTTTGGTTGCAACATCCCTCTAGAACATTGGACCATTAAGGTCCTAGTTCACTTGACAAGTTTCATTAACAAACCTTTGTGTTTAGATGAATCAACTAACAATATGAGGAGAGAGGGCTATGCTATAGTGCGTGTGCTCGTTGATATGAACCAAAATCTACCAAAGACTATCCCTCTATAAAGGCTAGATGAAGAAGACAACCTATTTGATGATGTTGTATTGATCAATTATATGGAGGCATAATGTGGTTCTATAAAAGAAAGCATAGAAACCAACTGGAAAAACTTTCCATACCGATGAATACAAGGAGTTTATGTAGGTAGAATCTAATTAAGAGGTTGGTAGAAAAGACAATGAGGTGTCTGAGAAAACTACAAAGGAAAGTGATTAGAGATTGTGTGATACTCTTCAAACCCAAGGATGGGACTTTAATAAATAGTAAACGCTTCCAAATTCTAGGATCTTAATCAATTATACAATTATGAGGAGCAAACTTTAGAAAAGAGAGATGCTCAAAAAAAATCAAAATTTAGAAAAAGCACTGTAAAAGATAGAAAAGAATGCTTTTTAAAGGGATGACAATAGTGGAACTTGTTCTATAGTTAAAAAACAAGAAAATGGTGCATTAAACACCCTCTTTTCTCATTTGAACACGACAACAAGAGAGGTTGAACCAAAAAGGAACTCCTAAAGAGTCACTAAGAGGGAATTCTAAGAGTAAGCATAAAACTTCAACTCTCTCCTCCAAATGACAATCCTAGCCTAGAGTATTAAGAGGCTTAGTAGCCATAATAAACAACAAATGCTTGTTGATTACATTCAGGTTACTATCCCATTTTTGATAGTTCTTTTGGAATAATTATAAGAGTTTGAGACTCTTAAAGAAGCGCTGGACCATCATTAGCAACCACCACTATCATTATAATAGAAGACAGGTAGTGGCTTATGAACCAAGTAAATTAGAGGATACTCAATAATCTATTGAGGATCATCTAATTCCATTTTATATACGCTTTCGATCATGCTTTCTAGAGAATTCTGTTGTGAAAAAAATTGAGAGATATTAGAGCCACTATGAATAAGCCTTGGTTGGTTCTTGGCGACTTTAGTAGCATTATTCACTTTATTGAGGCTGAAGGAATTGCTAGGCTAAGAAGGCACATAGATGATTTTCGCAAGGGTGCTAGCTACTTGGAAGTTACTAACTTAAAAATGGAACGTCATTTTTACATTTGAAATAAAAAGCCGAAAAGGAGTTGGTTCTTGAGAAAAAAGTAGATAGCGCTTTGGTAAATGCTTCATAGTTGACTAATTTTTCAAAGAGCAAAGCTAGGGTTAACAATTCTCTTCCATCATGCCTCACCTTAATCTTGGTGCAAAACATCTACAACTTTGAAAGAAGGAACTTTCCATTTAGATTTAATAACTTTTTGGTTGATGTGGATGGATTTGAAGAAGCTCTAATCAAAGGGCTTAATCTCAACATTCAATTTCACAAGCTCTACATATGTATGAGGAAGCTACAATAGGTTAAAAAAGAGCTTAAAAGTCTAAATGAGATGAGGTTTAATAACACTTAGTTGGTTGTGATAGATGCAAAGGAGAAGTTGGAGAAAATTCAAAGTTCCCTCTATGTTACCCTTAAAGATATGGCTCTTTAAGTAGAAGAAAAATTTGTTCTACTTCATTACAACCAAGCAGTTGAGATCAATCTTTCACCTATAAAGATTAGGAATACTTTGGCTGAAGGAGGGGGACAAAAAGTTGTTTTTCCATAAATCTATTTTATCAAAAAGGAACACAAATATAATTGATTCCTTAAGGGATAAAAGTAGTAGTTTGCTAACTTCCAAAGATGACATTCATTAGGGGGCTTACACCTTTTGAAATCTATTATAAAGGAGTAGATTACTACTCAAGTAACTGAACTATTAATCAAACTTTTCGATCCAAATGATGGAGAAGCAGCCATGTTTGTATTAAACCCCAATAAAGCACCAGGGCCAGATGGTATCAATGGCTATTTTTGCCATAAAATTTGGCCAAGCACAAGGACACTAGTGACTGATGCAGTGTTAGAATTCTTCAACAAAGGAAGAATGTTGAGGGAGATGAAAAAGACATTCATATGTTTGATTCCCAAGGTATAAACCCCTAATTTTATGAGGGAATTTAGACTAATTTCATGTTATAATACCATCTATAAGGTTATTTGAAAACTAATTGCAAACAAATTGAAATATGTTCTTTATCAATTGGCTAATCCTTCTCAAGGGGCATTTATAAATGGTAAGTTAATAGGGGATAACATATTGTTACTTTAAGAACTGGTCACTACAATAGGAAGCATTCAAGTAAGAATTTTCAAACTAAGATTGAATGCCATCTGACCTTTGATTGACTAGATTGGAGCTTTATACTGAACACCACGTATGCCTTTTGTTTCCTGTTAAATTCATTGATTAGATTGCTCAATATATCATTATCATTTCATTTGACATACTAGTCAATGGAGAGCTCACCAAACTTATAAAAGGATTCCTAGAGGTTTAAGGCAAGGGGAGCCTTTTTTCCTTTATTTATTCACCTTGAGCGTGGAAGTTCTAATTAGGCTCATAAACTAGGTGACTAGCTAGGAAAATAGCTTTAAATTTCACTTCAAATGTAAGAGCTTGTAAATAACATGTTTATCATTTGCAAATGATTTAATTCTATTCTCCAAGGTTGATGCTAATTCAATTAATGTTCGTATGACAGCTCTAAACACTTTCAATGTTCTTTCAAGCCTCTCCATCAACGAAGAAAAGAAACTAGTTGTTCATTTCTTATGTGGTAGATAACATTGCCAATTGGTTAGCATGCATAATAAGATTGAAATCTTCTAAGCGCCCTCTTACCTACCCTGGAATCCCAAATTCTTCCACACCAACAAAATTTCAAAACACTCATTGAAAGAATCAATTCAAGAATTACATGCTGGTGTTTATCAATAGTAGGGAGAATTATAGTCAATACTAAATAGTTTACATGTGTATTGGTCCTCTTATTTATAGTTCCCCAAGAGTATTAGCAAGAAAGTTAAACACGTAAGGAGATTTATCTAGTCAGACAATTCCTAAAAGTCATTAGCAAAGGTCATATGGAGTGGTCTTTGTTTGTCTAAGGATGAGAGAGGACTATGCCTATAAAAATTACTAAATAGGTACAAATTATCTAGAGAATTCAGATGATTCTAAATGGTAAAGTTTCCTTACAAGTCAAATGGATAAATGCATACTATATAAGGAACAAGAATTTTTGGTGTTTGAGACAAAAACACAATTTATCATGGACATGTATCCATGTACTCAAGCTTAGAGAGAGGATCAGGCTAGAGATCATTCACAAGGCTGGTAATGGAATTTCTACATCTATTTTGCATAACAATTGGTCCATTGCACGACCATTAACTGAAGTTAGTGAGCTCTTCTCTCTTTAAAGGGTAATTGTTGACTATGATATGGTTAAAGAGGCTTTATATACAAGCATGATGTTGATCTCCAGCTCCTTGCACTCTCTCAACGTGAATTATCAACTCTTCCAAAGTGTAAAGGATTATATTCATGTTGTGGCTAGCAGTTAAAGGAAGGCTAAGAAAATTAGATAGAGTGAAAAGATTTATGAATTTATTTGATATATGTGTTCTATAACCAGGAGCTAGTATAACCACCAAAAGTCTCTTCTTTGAATGCATGTTCTCTTATAACATTTAGGTACAATTATAAGAATGTTGAATAGGCCTGTTCTTACAATGAATTGGCAGACATTCATTGACTGGCTTTGTTTGAATCAGAAGAGGAAAGAGAAGGATTGGATTGTTTTCAAGTTAGCACTATGCAACACAATATATGGCCTTTGGATGGAGAGGAATTTAAGGATCTTCCAACAGGCTTTTGTACAAGAACGAACTCCTCCTTAATACGATTATTCAATTTATCATAGGGCAGATAATCATCGACTAGTTACACCAAACTTATAGTCAGACCTTAATAAACAATTGGAGATTACCTTAAAGGAGCCATGCTCATAGAGGAAACACTACACCTTGATGGTCCTTAGAATGTTTAAGGAATTTGTTGGGCTCTGACCTTATTCACCTGGCATAAAGTTCAAAGTGAAGTTACAATTCCCCACTCATAACAAGTCAATGATGATCCTAAAGATGCAATATATGGTGTTTGGTCATTAGCAATATGTTGACTTTCATAGTTTCTGTTGTGTCTCCTTGATGGTTAGATTACCATGGAAGCTTATAGTTGTAGACCATTTTGTACTTAAATTGTATTGATTCAATAAAGTCTTCACATTCTAAACAATAAAATAAAATTGATGGCACTAATTATGTAAAGTGGAAAGGGTGTTGCCTAATGGTGAAGTTGATACATATAGGATTTCATAATTGTATACTTCTAATCATTTTGATCGTTAATCATTATCTTGATGGAGAATAAAAATTAGGAGAATTGAAGATTTTCATTTTGTTTTGTTCTTATTTGTTTAGGATTTAATGTCTTTTAAGGAATAACAAAATCCTTAATAAAGTAAGATTCAATTTTTATTTGAGCATTTTATGTTAGTCCTTATGTAAGTAGGATTAGGATTAGGATCAACAGGACAAAATCTACATATAAGATTGAATCTTTCAATTATGAGGTAAAGGAAAGCATTTTCAGTTTATGAATTTCAAAGTGAAAATTCGATACTTTCTGATCTAAGGGTGACTCTTAAATTCTAAATGTGATTTCTAGACATTTGGTGTAATGCCTAGTTCTTTACAAACCTAAATGTGATTTTTAGGAGGTGCTAGTGTGATGCTAGTAAATCTTTGTCTAACCTGTTTTAATGTTTATCAGTATTAGTAAAGAGATATTGAAATGAATTATATTTTTCGTAGATATTACTTTTTAGAATACAATAATTACTCCTATTTTCAAATTTCAATTTGCACGAAAACTGTCCTCTATCTGTCGTAAATCATATCCATTGAGAGAATTTCTAAGACAAGTATAGTGAAGCATGCTTTCCAAAACTTAGTATTAATACTGAATAGGAAATGATTAGTTACACTTCTTAGATTAGAGCAGAAATCAGATGTGAAGTGCAGTAATGATGAAAATATAATATTTGAATTGAACTGAGAGTCAAAATAGAACTAGGAAACTTATTAAGTCGTCTGTTTTGAATTGTTTGTCTGACTTGACAAACAATTTTTGTGTGCTTTTGCCAGAAAGTTAATAATGTAGGTATGCTGGAAAATGTATGTGATGTCTTGGTTATTAATCATATGAGCCTGGCATCAAACTCCTATGCAGCGAGAGGAAAACTATATTGTCTGATTGCTTGTTCTATTGTGCTCTCAGATAACTATGTAGTGTGCTTGTAAATTGGTTACCGTTTGTAGTGATATGTAATGTATTATACATTCCAGGTTCTAGCAAACAAATGGAGAATACATACCCTTCTAAGTATGAGATCATTGTGAAACATCAAAAAAGTGGCTCCCAATTTAGATCCTCGAAAGCACCAATTCTCTGTTCTGTTTGTGGGGCGAGGACTGAATTGTATGTTGATAAAATGCGATTCACATTTGCTGAGATTCAGCAGGCAACAGATGATTTTTCAAAAGATAACTTATTAGGGGAAGGTGGATATGGTCGTGTTTATAAAGGTAAGCTAAGAGATGGACAACTGATTGCAGCAAAAGTTCACAAAGAAGCAAGCACACAAGGATTTACGGAGTTTCAATCTGAGGTTTATGTCTTAAGTTTTGCCCGGCACAAGAATATTGTTATGCTTTTGGGTTTTTGTTGCAAGGAGAAAATTAACATTCTAGTTTATGAGTATATTTGCAACAAATCTCTTTATTGGCATCTATTTGGTAAGGATCTTCTAATAATAATGATCATCCATGTAACCTTTACTAATTCTGGACCACGACTACAATCATGAGCTTAACTGGTATACTTTTCATTATGTAGACAAGACAGCAAATACTCTTGGGTGGCATCAAAGATTTGCTATCGCCATTGCAACTGCAAAAGGGCCGCGTTTCCCGCACGAAGAATGCCGTGGTTGACCTATAATACATCGGGACTTGCGACCAAGCAACATACTGCTAACACATGACTTTATTCCAATGCCACCTCTTTGTGTTTTATACGCTTACATTAATGCTCTTCTTTTATTTGTTACCTGCACGAAGAATGCCGTGGTGGACCTATAATACATCGGGACTTGCGACCAAGCAACATACTGCTAACACATGACTTTATTCCAATGGTCAACTTCTCCACCTCTGTGTTTTATACGCTTACATTAATGCTCTTCTTTTATTTGTTACTTGTGATAGACGGGAACAAATTCTGTGTCTAGTTTTATGGTGTTTTATTGTATCTAGTGAATCTCAGTCATTTATTTATGCGGGTCTCACGCGGGCTCCACATAAATAAACGTGGAACTCGCATAAATGAATGACTGAGATTTACTAGACACAATAAGACATTATAAAAACTGGACAGAGGATCTGGACTCGTGATAGACCATGTACACAAATAGGAAATCACTTTGTAGAATATGCATATTCAGTTACATTAGTCATTTGTATTGTGGTAGGAAATAAAATTTAACCAAGAATTCTCATTTGTATTGTGATTATTGATCTTCTTGGTCTTTTCCAAGCTGAGCCGGTTAAGATCAAACAATTGAATGCATAATTACTGTATTTCTTAACAAGCCATAAATAGTTTTCACAAAAATTGAAAATTCCTTTCCCTAATAGTTTATATCCACTAATTAGAAAATATTATTAGTTTTCTTTAAATAACAATGCTAAAGAATGCCTATGAATCTATGTTTCTGTCATCACTCAAGAAACAATGAGAGGTTTCTTTTGCATCATGTTACAATACCAAGAGACCAGATAATCATTTTTATTTTATTTTTTTGAAGAAAGGAACAGACCAGATAATCATGATAAAATGCAATAACTAAAAGGTCGAACTTAATATCTGTTTGTTTTTATATGCTTTACCTAGGGAGTGGTAGTCATAACTAAGACCATCTCAGTTCATGGAATGATTTATCCACATACAGCTTGGTGATTTTGGCCTTGCAAGATGGAAGAATGGGGATGATCCTGTTCAGACTAGGGTACTTGGCACATTTGGGTAAGCACTATAGAGGCTTCTCAGTTTCTAACATTGGAGTATTGAAATACAGTTGTTGAAGCTTAGTTTGCAGCCAAGCAAGTTCTAGTTGTTTTCTGGATGATGTAGGTACCTAGCTCCGGAGTATACAGAGAATGGTGTTGTTTCTGTAAAGACAAATATCTATGCATTTGGCATTGTTCTTCTGCAGCTAATATCGGGACGTAAGGTCTTTGATAAGAAAAGAGTGGAAGGACAACAATCCCTACACCAATGGGTACGGTGTTGCTATTTCACTTTCTCAATTTGCATAATAATATTGTGTCATGGGATACTAATCATTTCTTTGTTATTGCTCATATCTATGCTTTCCTATTATGAATCTTAGGCAGAACCACTACTTGATGGGCTTGCTCTGCATGAACTTAAGATTGTCGCCTTGGAAAATCATATGAAAGAAATGAGTTGTATCTCATGGCTAAAGCAACTTCCTTGTGTATGCAAAGAGACCCTGGAGTGCGGCCATCAATTGGAGAGGTACTTGAATTTCTCCAAATATGTTTACTACAAGCATCTTCAGTTCGGAATTGTTAATTAACTAATACATTTTAGACAAGTTTAAGAAAAATATCTTTTGCTCCTTAATAGTGACTGATTTGTCCACCTACGGAGAATGCTAGTTCTTACTGGACACTTGTTCAAGTAACTGTTTTTTTCTTGACAGCAATACGCAAATGCAGGCTTTTATATAGTGCTGAAGACGATCTTTAGGAACTTGCAGTATACTTTTCCATTGGCTATAGTTTGAACCTGTCTATATTTTACCTTCAATGTTTTCTTTTCTTTTCGGATTTTGATGAACGATTGCTTACAACAGGTTTTGCGCCTTCTCGAAGGAGATGATGAATGTGTAAAACATATGAAGCAGCGATTTGCACCTCAAAAAAAGAAGCATTGAGACACACGATAAAATATATTCCTATGTGAAATCGTTAGTAAACAAATGGCCTTTTGATGTTACTATATTCTATGACCTCTGCTCAAAAAAATCTCATATTTCACCAAAAGCTAGGGATAACGCTAAACAACGAGGCACACGTCTAGGTAGATTAGTGTAATGATATAATTCGTGAGTTCCGAATGTTTCTCATATGCCTTCTGAATTAGCCTTTGTTCTACCAGCCAAATTTGCTTTCCTGGTTATGCTTTTGCATAGGACTTTATGAAGTCGACCAAGGAAGAGCAGAAATGGAGCTTCAGAATCACGGCTACATCCAAATGCCATCATTTGCGTTTTGATGAAAGCATTCACTTGTGTTAAGTTCTTGGCTTAAGTACTAAATCCCCTTTTTCTTGTAGAGAATAGCTGCCCCATAGAGTCCATTCCGTTAAGATAGATGGTGTATAATCATGAAGTCTTTCACCCATTTTTGATTTATTCATTTTTGCTTCAGAACTGGTACAATGTTTTAACCTTGGAGTGCCATGATCTTTGTGAATAAAAACCCTAAAAACGTGAATTACTCTTTCGTAGTCTGCACATATATTTCATGCTCCCATTGTTGTGAAAATAAATCGTTCGAGAGATTTGTGCAAGATCGGACGGAGCAGAGTTAGAAAGAAGAAGATTAGGGAAG
>JAOTAZ010000006.1:11829351-11844402 GCA_025629785.1 Erythroxylum oxycarpum
AGTACTCACAATGCATCATAAAATAATAATTCTCAATAAATCTAATTTCACTAATTTCTTCATTTAATAATCATAACCTACACAATAAAATCCTCTATTTATTCATACACCATCTTATGCTTTTAATTCTAACAATTTATCCACAATTCTAATTTAGCTTAAATCCCTTCATTTAATATTTCTTAACATAAGCAATTAAAATCCTCAATTTATTCCAACCAAAATAAAAATTATCAAACTAAAACCTCAAAATAAAATTAAACATGCTTAATACGAATCGGGGCCCAACAAATTGGGTGACAAATGGACTAGAGATTAAATAGTATTGAGTACCATTATTAAAACAGGTTAATGGATTCTTTAAGTGGTAAGTGTCATGAAAATGATAATGAAGTGTGCTGGAATATGTTAAATGGAGTGCTTTCACGGAACATGAATCTATATTTTATCCATATCTTGATCTGTAGACATCCAAATGGGATTCTTTTAATTTTATATTAAACTAGAGACATATAGATACAATTTTTATGCCAGAATCTAATTTAAATTCTGTCTCTAAGGGTTTTGAAATTTGGCTTGAACTTAAGTACAGTGTGCTATTGCGGTGTGAGAATAGTCTATAGTATTTTAGGTATAACTTGCAGAATATTGAACCAAACTGCATGAAATTAATGTCGTTAGAAACTTAAGACATAAAGGAACATTTTTTAAGAGAATGTATTGGCTAAATACCTCGTTTTCCTTGTCAAATACATAATCTTACACAAATATGATCGTGATAGAGAGGAAGTTGCACGATCGTGCACAATCACGATCGTGATAGAGACAGAGTTGCACGATCGTGCATTGCTGTCTTCTTATTTACTTTGGTGTTTTGTACTTAATTTAGGCTTGAAATGAACATATATGGTTGCTTAAGTAAGTGGTTAAGTGATTGATGAATTTAGGATGTCGATTGACATTAGAATTGAAGAATGGATTGACTTGTTCTTATGAATAATATGAATTCAGTATGAATGAATGAGAGTTGGGAAATTGTGTGGATGTATAATGCTAGGAAAGGATTGGTAAATGTATGATTGATAAATAGATGATTGATAAACTGAGGATAATCAAGTTTCATAAGATATGATATATATAGATGATCATAAGATGTGGATTAAGGAAATATACCCAGGATTGTCATTGAGCATGCATTACACATATCACATATACATATGTATATGATTGAGTATTCATGAAAATATGAAAATTAGTAATGTATAAATGTGGATGTATTGTATGATATAGAAGAAAATTTAAATCAACAACATCCAAACATTGTTGGGATATCGAGGCAATAACTAGCTGGAGCATACTGTGAGTAACTAGATGGTCTCACATCAATTTATTGTTTTGTCTAAAGTATGAATTGAATTATGATGTGACGTGAATATGTTGATTCCGCATATTAAATGTTCGAGGCGTTTGATGCATGAATAATATATTGAAAGTGCTATTTGTATGTGAATTTGACAGAATATGTGATACTCAACTTAATTGTTGAATGTCGGACCCAGGTCTGATGATAAATGTGAATTCAAAATAAAATTGAGCACAAGTGAATGATTGAATACATATGATGCATTTCACTACATAAATGCGTGATAACATAATGACAGTTGTGACAGTGAAAAAGAGCTTAAAGCTTAAAATGTGATAAGAGCCTCTGGCTCATTATATATAATAAGCCCTGTATGACCAACAGATAAGGGATAATTATTAGTGAGCCCAGTATCCACAATGGATATGGGACAGTGAAAAAGGCACTCCGTCACAACAAAGTAATAATAAAAGTGAGTCTCATAAACATTGCACATACAATTTAATATGCATTATATGAATGATTGAATTGAATTGTATGAACCGTTATGAATGTAAAAAGTGAATAAGTGAACAAAATGTTATATGGTGCTTTTTGATAATTGGTGAAAGATGGGCATTATGGTGACATGAATTGTTTGTGAACATCAACACGAGTTGTATGTGTTATGTGTTATGAGTGAGCCATCGATGATGGATAACTCATTGAGTTCGCAAAACTCATCAAAATTGTAACGTTGACTTTTCAAGTGCGAGAGAGCAGACATAGTTTCTAAGACAACTTAGAAGAGATCTAGTACTACTTTTGGATGGAAGAAATGGCTCAAAAGTCAGTCAGCTGAGACTGAAGGATTTAGATAGAATTTTGTATAGTTCCTCATTCATATAGCATGTAACATATTTTTGTAATATAGCTGTAAACTTTGATAGCTCTTTGATATTGTATATAAGGTTGAAGTATGTAATGCTACAATGTATATTCAATTTTATGAAATAAAAATGAGAAATTGGATTTCTTTTTTAAGGATTGTGATATCTACGTTTTAATAATGATGCTATGGGAAGTGAATGTGACTGCTCTAGGGCACTGCTTCCACCGGGCACGTGCTCGAATGTCTGAAGGATGTACGAGCACAAATGTCTGATGGGAGTGGGGCACTACATTGCTAGAGATTAAAAATCCGAATTTAACATTATATAGATGACCGAGACGAGAATGCAAAATATAAGAAGTGATAGTACTGATAAAAATTAGGATGAAAGATTAAAAAAAGTGAGCTCAAATAACTATTTAACCTTACGCGCTATCCTCAGGATCTTGCTCGTTTATGGATCTAGCATAGTATAACCATAATTTAAAAGGGATAAGTAAACATCAAGTTCATATATTTGTCTAATAGAAATAAGATTTAATAAGAGTTTAGGAATAAGAAATGTATTAGACAAGGATAATTTAGGTGATTAAATAGTGCTTATGCTCTAAGCATACATAGTAGAGTTTATCAACAATATTAACATTATGTGAAACAAATGGTTTTTTTAAAGAGATAAGGATGGCAAAAATAAGAGGACATAAGGCTGCAATAAGTAGAATGAAGATACCATGATGTTGAAGTTCCTGAAGTGACAGATAGGACATAAGAGAAGACAATACGCAAATCTGGTCAAAGTTATTAAAGAAGAGTATAAAGATACTTCATGGAGAATTTAGGAGAGGTAATTTCTATTAGTCCCTCTATGGCATTAACAACAATATAAGAAGGCTGAAATGACTTAAAAGAGTTACATTGTCAAGAATTATATTTGATCTATTTTCTACATTCATAGATCTTCTTACTTGATTCTAAAGAGTCTGAGAGGATGAGGTATGAGTAGTGATAATAACACCAATAGTGGGATCAGGGATTTTTATGCAAAGTGTGATGATTCATGTCTCTTTTATGATTACTTCCTTGATTACAAGGTCAAGGTTTGGTAGATAACTTTGATGGAGAAGAGAGATATGAATGAGTTCAAACTCGTCTTTGAGATTCATCAATATATGCCAAATATGTTATTGATCACAAAGATTTGCATAGATAATGACTGCATTAATACTAGCTATGCAGGATCTCCATTTGTTATTTGATTCCAAAGTTCTCAATAATTTAGACATATAACTATTGATTATTTACCCAACTTGTTATTCCATTCAATGAATCTTCTATATGGCTAGAACCAATTGGCATAATCAAATAGAATAATGATTATTTAAAAGGTTTTGTACCTTTTTGGCTATATCAAAGCATTAAAAATTAAGCTTAATTGCTTTAGTATATGTGGTTCGAAACCATATCAAGATTTGATAATTTATTCCATCTTAAAATACTAGACATTCTGCGAATAAATCTGTATCTTCATCTTTCTTTTGTATTTGTTTAGATATTTCTCCATTAACAATACACCAAAGGAGCCTTAAATTATCGAAGGTGATGTTGACAAAGTTGGGAATATATTGGGGGAGTTTAGAGGAATCAATAATAAGAAAGAGTTGGAATTTAATTACTCTTACCATAAAATAAATTTAAGAGGTCTGAAAACCTTTAGAATTAGTCTAGTTTGTAAAGAAACTGGATGATAAGATAATGAACCTGTATCATCCCATTATCCCATGTTGGAGTTAGAACCCTAGAATAGTGTATATGAGAGTTTATTGAGAAGTTAGAAAATGTATTTCATGCTCATGCATAATATAGCATACACACACACACGTGAATATTGGTTTTTGCATATTAAAATGATTATACATGCATTCATTAACATTTTTTCTGGGTATAATTGATTTATAAATGTGATTATATTTAGAATTGTAAGTTTTATTTGTTAAAAAAATTGATTTGGAGAGTATATTTATTGATTTAGAACTTTTGGTGAAATTTAGGAAATTTCTGAAGTTTTGGGTATTTTTGGACTAGAAAAATGCCAAGTGACAAGAAAATTGATAAATGGTAGTAGAATTAACTGTCAAATAGCAGTGGAAATTTTGACAAATGAATTTGGAATTTATTGACAAGTGTCATTGAAAATTGGGAGACAATTGGATTAGAATTTGGAGACAAATAGACTAATTATTAAAAGGCGGTCAAATGGAGACCACAATAAAATGACAAGTGGCAAGTGACAAGTATCACAACACTTGCCACTCACCACTCATGATACTTTTTTCTTTGAAAGACCAACATCCCTTGCCTTTCACTTCTACTTTTATCACTTGTTCTCATCTTCTTCATCCATTTTATCTCTTCATCTCACGAAACTCAACCCAACTCTCTCTTGTTGATTTTGTCAAAATCCTACACTACCACTTCAAGATCCTTACTATCTCTTCTTGTTATAAAGAAAACATAGCCTATTCCTCCTTCAATGATGAAGATCGTATGATGCTTGGGATCTAGGGTTAAGTGGTATTTCGAAGAGCTTTTGAGTAAATCAAGTAAGTTTTAAGCACTATTCTTTATGATTTGTTAAATGAAACATGTGTGATGCTTGTTGGTGATAGATTGATAAAATAAATGGAGGGAATCACATGCTATAACGTAGGTAAAGAAATGAGCATATAAATGTCTTGCTTTTCTTATGTGATGATTAATGATTCATAAGTTATTCTAGAGATGTGATTATGCCCTCTTTTTGTGTTGTTCATAAAAGTAATAAATTGATGAATGAATGGATATTTTCATGTTATGTTTTTAATGTATAAAAACATGGATCATTGGCTGTTTTAGAAATGGATTGGATTGAGTATTGAAGTTAAAGGAAAGGCAAGTGTAGTGTCTTGAAAAGAGAAGAACTAAGATGAAAGTTTAGAGATAAAGTGATAATGGTGTTTAAAATGTGTTGGAATATGTTAGATGTAACATTTCCACCAGATATGCATCTGTATTTTATCCACGAATTGATCTGTAGATATCCAAATGGGGTAATTTTTAAATTTGGATTAAATTAGAGACATATGGCTACATTTTTCATAAGGACATCGACTTCAAAATCTGTCTTTACGAGTTTCAAAATTAGACTTGAAGTTGAGTACTGGGTGCAATTGCAGTTCAAGAATAGTAGATAGTATTATGATGTCTTGAAACGAGATGAATTAAGGTGATAGTTAGGAATGAAATGAAGTGAAAAATGAAGTATAAAATGTTTAGAAATTTTATGATGAAAGTGTATAAGAATATGTTCTATTTTGGTGTTTATGATCAAGCATGGATTTTGATTTATGTATGGATGATATTGAACTAAAATTGATGTATAAATGAAGAAGTTATCAACTTTAAATGATGAATTTTTAAAATAAATTGTTTGATACTTATGAATGAGATATATTATGGAGAAAGGATAGGATTTTCATGAATGATGAGATTTAGTTGAAAATGATGAATCAAATGAGTTGAGGTTTAAGAGTTTAATGCAATCAATTTGGTGGTTGAACTAGTATGAAATGATGTTGCATTAGAGGAGGTGAATTTTGGAAAATTTGGAGTGAAATTGATGTTAGAATATATGTAGAAATCATCGAAAATGTTGTTAAGTGAGATATGCCTCTCACATCTCCGTTAGATGGACTTCAGATCCGCTAGGTGGACATTCTCAGGACACTTACATAAATATGCGATTTTGACCCTTTAGATGGAAAAATCTCTCTTTGAGGTCTTCAAAAAATTTGTAGAAGTCGAAGTCCTCTTCGAAAGCATTCTAGAATGACATGAATCTGACATCCACAGCAAAAGTTATTAATGTTTTCCTATGAGGTATTTAGGTTTGAATGAGCCTAGTTGATGATGAGTTGAGTGATTAAAGTAAGGAAAGTGTATTAGGTATTAAGCAATGATTTAAAGATCATGATAATTGGTTATGAGATGCATATTAAGGAAATTTACCTGGGATTGTTATTGAGCATGCATTGTACATAATCCATATACATATACGTGCATAAATGAATACTTATAATTGTACAAAGTTGTGACGTGTATAAATGTGTATGTATTGCATGATTTAGAAGAGCATATTGAGCGACAACATCCAGACATTGTCAGGACTTCGAGGAATAGCTTTCTTGAACAAACTGTGCGTAATCTAGACGGTCTCACTTGAATAATTGTTTGTTTTAAATTCTGTATTGAATTACTTTGTGAATTTGATGGTGTTGATTCTGTACATTTAATCTTCGACGCGTTTGATGCATGAATGATATATTGGAAGTGTTCCTTGTATATGAATTTGACGAAATAAATGATTCTCAACGTATATGTTGAATGCCGGACCAAGGTCCGATGACAAATGTGAATGAGAATGCGATACTAAATATGACTGTGTGATATTAAGCACTTTTGATTGACTGAATATAAGTGATGCATTTCATTATAAGAATGCATGAATAGATAATGGAAGTTGTGACCTGAGTAGCCACAGAAAATGAGCTTAAAGCTTAGAATGTGATTAAGAGCTAAAGGCTCGCTATGTATAATGAGTCCTGTATCTCCAACAGATAAGGGACAGTTAACAATGAGCCTAGTATTCACAATGGATAGAGGACAATTATAGGTACTCGATCACAACAACATAATAATTAGAAATGAGTCTCATGAGCGTTGCATATACATTTAATATTTATGTTTGAATGATTGAAATGTATTGTTGACTTGTATTTGAATGAGAATGTGATATGTGGAGTAAGTGATATGTGATGCTACATGATAAATGAAAAGATGTGAATTATGTGAATATATGATGTGATGTGTTATACGATTTGAGTGAACCATCGGGAATGGTTACCTCACTAAGTTCGCAAAACTTATCAAAATAACAACATTGACATTTCAGGACAGAGAGAGGACACTAGTGATAGAGAGATTCTACAAGAAGCATAGTTCTTGTACTTTTGGATATAAGAAATGGCTCAAAGGTTGGTCAGCTGAGACTAAAGGATTTAGTTAGAAATTTTTGTATAATTCCTCATGTATGTAGCGTGTTCTGTAATTAGTCTTGAAAATGTACATATTTGGATGATTTTGTAAAGCTATAATGTATATTCGGTTTTATGAAATGAAATGAGGAATTATGATTTTTAATTATTGTGTCTTTCTTTATGATGCCTTACAAGGGAATATCACTGCTCTAACATGCCATTATTATAGGTTATGTACTGGAATGTCCTTAGAGTGTTTTGGCATATACTCTATAGTAGTGGGGTGTTACAGAATCACACAATTAAAATGATAGTCTACAGTTTTAAACCAAACGGAAAGGTTTAAACCAACTAGAGGAGGATAGGTTACTGACCACGTGGATAAATGGTGTTTTAACATGTGGCATTAATAGGATTATGATGCATGTTGATGATGTGGTGTTGAGACAAACTACGTGCTGACGTGGAATTGATTGGAAGCCAACATGGCATTGACTGGATGATGATGTGTCATTGACTGGTGTGTTAACGTGTCACTAACTTGTCCAAATGACTTTCTAACAAGTGTCACTAATAAGTGGCATGTGTTAATGATGTGGCACAAAGGAGATGGATAAGTAGTTGTCGTCATTTTGTAGGAGCTTAAACGATAAGTCGTTTAGGTTATCTTCTTCTTTTAGACGTGGCTCAGTTAGGGTTTTTGACTATAATAGTTTCCAATGGCATGTGAGGAAGCGTGAGGTAACTTTTAGGAATGTGATTTAGACAGTTGTGATCAACACAAGGAAATTAGCAATTTGATATAAGGCAAATTGTTGTTAGAATAGATTGAGAGACTTAGAACGTTTGAACAGAAGGCTGTAAAAGAAAAGCTATGAGCACACCCGAAATTCGTGACCCCTTTTCATAAAGGAGGCTTTGATATTATGATAAATTGGTGAGATAGAGAGAACAATGAAAGAAAGATCTTTGTATTTTCGTTTGTATTTAAGTTGGGTCATTCTAAAGAAGGAAATAATCTTTGATATTATGCTAATTATATACATGATTTGGGTGTTAATTCTATGCTAGTGAGCTATTAATTGAGAGTTGTGGTTAACTTCAAGATACATTAATGTTCTCCAAATCAATTCTTTAAATTTAAAATATTATAATTTGTATATTATTATCTAAAATATTGTCATAAAATCTATATTGCTATTATATAATCATTAAAAAGACTAATATATAATTTAAAATATAATATTATGAATGTTGAATGTTGATATAGAATGTGACCAGATTGGGAATGAGAGTTGATTCAATGTAATTTTATCTTTAAAATAGAACATCAAATAAGCAAAGATGCAGTAATTAGGTGTAGCAGGGGATTCAGCTTAATTAATACAACTGCATATTATATTACAAGAGAACAGAGGTGTTCATCATTAAATGCAACTATAAAATGTGGTGTTAATCGTTAAAACGCGGAATCACAGAGAAATATACATAGCTTGCGGAAAAAAGCAAAATTTTTCAAACATCACGCATTGAGGGTGAGGATAAGGACGACGATTTCTGAAGAGGAAGCTATCAACTATAGGAAGCGTTAATCTTCTCGATAATGTATAGCTGAGGCATCATTTGCTTTTGTACACAATTTCTTCATCGTCCACATCAAATGCCGGATTGCAGAGGCATCTAAAGAGCCTGCCAATACCCTGCATGTCAAATAACGAAATAATCAAATGCCGAGATAAAAATAAATAGCTATAACTTTGCCACCTTTTGCCCGAAGTTTTAACTATAATTCTCCTGGTAGGAGTTTTTGGCACTTGGAATATTCATTTTATGGGGAATAATCGCTACTAACAGATAGAACTGATAATTGATGTCCAAAAAACAGGGAGTAACATATTCTGGAGCTCTAAAGTTGAACTAATAACGGTTTAAACATGCCTGAGTAAGCAGAGGTGTACGATATGACATTGCTCTTGGCGAATCATCTTCGCTGCTACTATCAGAACTGCTTCCATCATCGTCAATTTCAGAGACATTCTTTCCTTTTGATGTTCCTCCATTTCTTGTTTTTTTTTCTTGCTGAGAAGAATCAAGTGAAATCTGAAATCAGGATCTCTGTTTCGGCTCTCACTTTTCCTGGTTCAACTCATTATTATATTTTCTTTCTACGACAGATAAAGTTGCAGCTTCCAATGTTTTACTATTTTTACGATGGAAATGAAAAACTTGACCAATGATTAATATAAATATGTGAATGACACTGACTAGAAAGTTAATAACATTAATAAAACATGCCTCACCTGAAATATTTTGCCTAGAACTTTCAGAGCCAGGGCACGAGCTTTGAGTTCCTCCCTTTTAGCATTGTTTTCTCTCAGAACCTGCATAGATTAGGACCAACTGAAGTCATAAGGATCACTAACAGTGTTAAAAAATTATTTCTTCAAGATCGTGGGGGAGACATATAAATGGAGAAAGAATAAACTCTAAACTACCAAAATAGTTATGAACGTATGTGCTTGAAATGTTAGGAGTCTGAATTATCCCAAAAAATAATCTATGGTTTTAGACTATTCAATTAATAAAGCTAATGTTGTTTGGCCTTTTGGAGACCAAATTAAAGGGATCAAGATTATTCAATCCTCAACTACTTCTCAACTTGTTCCCAAAATGCCTTGATAGTAGTCTCTATTATGATCCAGGAGCTCATCTCTACTAAAGAATACCTTACGTTTCTTATTTTTCAATATAGCAATTCCATTGCAATTTCTAGTAATTAGACCTATGGAAGAAACTTGTATTGGAGTCATTGACGAAGCCAGAAATTTATAATAAGAGAGTCCAGATATTTAATTTTTTTTTAAATTTTGAGAGACCCAATACATTACTAGCCCTCAAATAACTTCATCCTCATATATGTATATATATATAATATTTAATTTTTTAAAATTTTGAGAGGCCAAGTGCATCACTGAGCCCCATATAGCTATATCCCTTATTGGAGTATCCTTCTTTCAATCAAATTGTTCTTGATTCTTGAACAACATTGATGGTATCAACATTGATGGTATCAACTACTATCAAGGCATTTTGGGAACATAGCAGACCTGAGATTAGAAAGCATTTGAAATGAAAGTTAGAAGAAATATTCCATAGAGTATGGGATAGATTCTCAAACTTAGAGAGCTCCTTCAACCTCTGATTCAATACAAGGTGGGGAATAGTATGAGCAATTGGTTATGGACAAACAACTGGAGCTTATTAGGGCCTCTAAAACTTCTTCCAAACTACCCTAGTATCAGGCTCTTTTATCTTACTGATGCTAGGGTGTCTCGATTCAAAGTAGCACATGGAGTTGCAACAATAAGTGCACTGTATTTTTCCAAAGCGGCTTTCCGTTATACTTTCCTAATCAAATATAAGAGGATTATAATTTCTAGTTAGGGAACTCGTCTAGAAAATTATTTAATAAGTCTTGCATGAACATTATGAGAGCATTAGCACCTAGAGTCAGTTGGTATATGATAGTTTGGAACAAACTAAGTGTTCCAAAAGTCTCATTTATGTTATGGCTTACTATTAAAGGTAGATTGACAACTTTGGATAAGATCAAACATAACTCACTTAGCCCAACCAATCTTTTATGTGGTCTCTGCTCAGCTGTAGCTGAATCTATAAATCATCTTCTATTTCATTACCCTTACACTGATCATTTATTAAGTGAAATACTAGCTAAATGCAACTTATCCTATCACCTATCTGATCGGAAGTTGATAATGTGATGGTGTTAACCTGTCTCACTAAGCATGATCACTTGCTTTTTATTGTTGCTCTTAGATGCACTGTGTATTCAATCTCGTGTAAAAGGTACTATCAAATTTTTAAGAAGCAACACTAATTTCGAGAAATTCTAAGAGCATGTATTGTTATTGGCTTTGTCTAGTAATGACATTCTTTATTTTCTTAAAAAGGGATGATTTCCCAGCTTTGAGAGGAGAAGAAGCACTCACCATTTGACACACGTGTAGGAGGGTAACTTCAATGTCGACAACGTTCAACTTCCACAATGAATTCATCATGGTGTCTTTGTTTGAGAGTAGATGCGATTCAACATCAGTTTCGGTATTTCCATCCATTTTCAATTGCCGGCCCATGTCATCTTGAAGCTGTAGCAACTGCAAAGCACCTAATTGGAAAGATGTAAGCTAATCCATGAGCATGCTTCTGATAAGCTTACAATTAAATTACTACAACCAGATGTGTGTGTTTGTGCTATTCACATATCTCGTACCCTTGGCTGCTGTAATTTGTGACTTCCACAAATGGCCCTTGTTCCGAACCCACTCAGCTAAAAATGGCACCCCAAGATAGATTGCTTTCTTTCCGAGTTGCTGAGCTGCTTGTCTTGAATATACATAGCCAATAGTATGCAACATGCTAATCCCAAAAGCTGTACCATTCAAAACGAAAACTTTAAGTTGTTAAGCTTCTGTTTCTTGAAATAATGACGAGAAAGAAGCTAAATTAACCTGCACCAGAGAGCCGTTTGGCTTCAGATTCAGCACGCCTAACGAATCCTACTTTGTCACCATGAACATATTGCTGGAGGAAATCTTTAAGCCATCTTGCTAGCTTTTCTTCTCGTTCTTTTTGGATAGCCTTCGATTTAGAATTCAAATCCAATAATAGAAAAGAAGATGAACAAATAAATATGGGATCGAAGCTGAATTCTTATCCTATGGTTCCTTAAAATGCAATGAGAACTTAAACAAAGACTAACTCCACTTAAATGCAACCTGTATTTAGCACCGTTATCACTTGCGTTCAACAGTACGATGAACGGAAACAGTATTGATTAAAGTTATAGCTCTGACACATATGATTAAGCATTCGTCCAGAGTTACAGTAACTACGCAAGGATGAAGGTGTAAACATATAAGCAGGAGGTGAAACCTTAGGGATAGGGACGCGCAACTGATGTCGACCTCTTTTTTACAACATCAGGCTGAGACCATAACTAACTCCTAAACCGGTACGTGTGACCGCTCAATATTTGAGAGGGTAAACTCAACTTGTGACATTACTTTCAGAGCATACCTTCAATCTTTCATGTAGCTTATCAGGATTGTCAGTTCCAATAGCTAATTCAGAAGAAGCCATCGACGCCACAGACAGATGGCCTATGTAGTCCTCAAATAACTCGCTTCCAAACAGAAGAGCAAAGACAGCAGTCGGGTCAAGCATAATTTCCCTAACCAATATCATTTTACAATTAATCACAATGTGAAACATTTCTAGCAAATCATTATGGGGTTGCATGTAGGTAAGAGTTTATGGCAAGTCCACAGATTCAAGAAATATGGACAACAAACATATAGATCCCTAAACAAATCATTTATTGGTAATCTTTGACTAGCCAAATTTCTCTTCTGACATTTCTATAAGGAATACTTCCCGCCAAACCATGAAACTGAAATTAGAGGTTGTTATCTTTACAGTCTAGAAGAGCTAGACAAGTGATTACGCTACGAACAAAGTCCCAAAACTTACCTCGAGACAGAATTCTTCCCATTTCTATCATATGCTTCTCTTTGAAGTGGATTGCTAAGAACTTGATAGGCTTCACCTAGGACCTGCCCATATTTTTGTTACTGCTCAATGAAACTGAAGAAGAGGAAATATTGCAGTTGAAAGCACGAATAAAACCTGCATGGTAGGAGGGATTACTAATGCGTAAGTAAATCAAACAACTAAGGTACTTGCCTGAAACTTTTCTGCAGCCTGAGGATCGTTTGGATTTTTATCAGGATGCACTTGCCTGGCCTGTGATAATTTTAAGAAATGCATTTGAAAATTAGGGACATCCAAGTTAGGAAAAGTGTAAGCACGAAAATTTGATGTAATGTAACTGTAATAGCACGTAAAAACTTTCTATTATCTTTGAACTCTAGTAGATTCCCACCCCCATTTGAAACAATAGATGTCAAAACAGATTTTACCATGGAAATTGTTACATCACCAATCAGGCTAGCTCTAACCTCTGAGTTCAATAACAAAAGAAAAGCAAGTAATAAGGAAAATGAAATGAATAGCTTAAGGAAGATGTTAACAGATCATCAGAATTTTTATCAACTCTGCAGACCTACCACTGAATCATATGTACTGCCCAAGTAAAAGAGTTTATATGTGTCTTGAAGCAGAATTAACCTGCTCAAGCTTTGGACTGAAACAAATGGAACTAAAGTTGAATCGACTCGACACCAAGGAGCATCATAAAGTTGTCAAGAATCCAGAACATTTAGCCCCACATCAAGGGATCAAACTCAAACCTTGAGATAATAAGCTTTTCGAATCTCCTCCTCAGATGCTGAAGGGGTCACGCCAAGAACGTCATAATACTCAGTTTCCTTCACCATTGTCGTATATGCTCTGGTTGTGGAGGTGAAACTGAGCTTCTCCAAGGTGGAGGAGAGAAAGAAAAGTTTTGGAAATACGGAAGTGATGAAAAGCTTGAATGACAGAAAGCAAAAGGAGGAGAGAATATAAGAAAAGTGAGGAGTTTGGGAGAGATGGCCATCTTGGAGCCCCACTAGCCTGCGTTGCCTTTCCAGTTCTTCAGTGCAATAAACTAATACCTGGAGCTGCTTTTCCGCGGGAGCAAACCAGTATTTTAACTGTCACTCTAGTGGCGCTGATCATAAACAGAAGTGGTCATCCTCAATTACGGACTTAACAATTCTAAGCCGATCTCTTTGAGTCCTGAGGGTTCCAAGTTGGGGCACTTGTGGTGGGGTATTATTGAAGTGGGCCTGTTCATGGTGGGATAGGATTGTACTGGACAATAGTAGACTTTCTAAAAGTTGAACCCAGTTCGTGCTTGCATCTTGGGTTTTTTTTATACAATAACTCGGTTTGAGAGTAACAGGCCCATTAAGTGATGAAAAAGGGACCGAAAGGTGTGCCAGATTCGAGCTTAATGTTAGCAAATTCAAAAGTTAAAATGAACTAAACCGAAGATAATGGTTGATCTTTTTATTTTACACAGACATACTAAGCATTAGATTAAGAAAAATGAAAACGAGTAAGTTTGAGCCATTAGAGGTTGGTTAGGACACCTTGGATGTTAATGGCAAGAAAAAGAAAGCAACAATGGACAGCCTTGTCTCATGGGTATGTTGATAGGAATTAGGCATGTCACATGCAAAAGAGCATCCACTCACCGAATGGCTCCACACTTGGAACATTTTTTTCAGTATGAATATCCTTGAAAATTCTTTGATTTCTTTCGTACCAAATTGAATAGACAGAGTAGATTAGACTGAGGCTTAGGCACTCCTTATCCTCCCCAATTCTTTTATAATGGTTCTCAACCAAATTAAGATGTTTTCCCAATCACTGCATTCGATTCGAAGAATAAATGATTTACAGTTTCAGATAAGGTGTTGCAAAGCACATAAATATGGTCATTCATTCCCTTTAGTTTATCTTTGGTCTTCAATCTTCTTCTATAACCATTTATAACAAAGTGTAGGATAGAATTACCTATAAATTATACAAAAATATTTATATAAAATAAATGATATAAAATATTTTTAATATATATTTATTAAAAATATGTAGCTATGATAATATTGTTATAATTATTCCCTACAAAAAAGTGAATTTAATTTCAATTTTGTAATTTTAATATAACAAGTAATTATAATGTAAATGTAAAAAAGTTAATATCTAAGTAGAATTTATTT
>JAOTAZ010000006.1:11899659-11911025 GCA_025629785.1 Erythroxylum oxycarpum
CATTTAATGCTACATGTTAATTAATGCTATCTTATTTAGTTAATGCTAACTTAATTTTATTAATTTAATCTAATCATTCTTAATTAATCATAAAAAAATTTGGGGCTAATACTATCCATCGCACACAAAGACACCAGTGAAGTAAAGAAATCCAAGATAACTATTCTTGTAAACGAATATGAACTATTCAAGATGAAGGATGAAGAATCTATCGATCAGATATTTGGACAATTTCAAACTATCTTCAATGGACTAAAAGCTCTCAACAGAGCTTATGATAATCAAGATCATGTTCAAAAGATTCTCATAATTCTACCGAAAAGATGGAGACCAAAAGTTACTACTGTACAAGAAGCCAAGGACTTGAGCGTGTTGAAGCTTGATGAATTACTTGGATCCTTAAAGCTACATGAAGTAGAACTCAATGCAGAAGATAAAACTAGAAGGGAGAAATCTATAGCATTGAAGGCTGGATAGAAGAACCATAAGATTCCGAGGAAGAGGAGTTCATCGTCGAAAGCGTTGAAGATCGAGGAAGTCAAGAATGACAACTTTAGTGAATCAGATCAAGACTCGAGCGAAGACGATGATGAACTATCTTTTATCTCAAGGAAAATTAGACGCATGTGGAAGAAAAAGGCAAAAGGAAACAAAGAGTTTTCTTTCAAGAAGAATAGCAAAGATGAAGGAAAGAATGAGAAAACATCGGTCATTTGCTACAAATGCAATAAACTGGGACACTACAAGTCCGAATGTCCAATGATGAAAAGAAAACCCAAGAAGAATAGAGAAAACAAGAAGAGCATAATGGCAACCTGGAAAGATCTGGATTTTTCTGAATCAGATATTGACTCAGAGGCATCGGTACACGCCAACATTTGCCTAGTAGCTGAAAAAGAAAGTGACGAGGAGGTAACCTCAAAATTTTGTTAACTACAAAATGCATATTCAGAATTACTAGAAGATTCTTATGCAATAATTAAGCAGTATAAGTTGCTAAAGAAAAAGTACGTAGAAAACTTGAAAAACATGCAAGTGTTAGAGCAGGAGCAGGAAAACGTCTGCCTGAAGAAACAAATAGACGAGATGAAGAAAAAGGTAGTTGTAGATTTGAGGAGATCAGCCAGCTGAAACAAAGGATCAATAGTCTTTCAGCTAATCAATCGACATTCATGGAGAGTACTAGAAAAATGAATGATATGCTAGGGAGATACATACACCCTAATGATAAAACTAGATTGGGGTTTGCTCAAAACAAAAATTAACTTAAAATGAATTTTTTTAGTCATAGGAAGAAATTTCATTATTCTCATTATCATCATCCTATAGATCATGTTAAAACTAGCCCCAAAGCACCCAAGAAAATCTGGGTACCTAAGAGATACATAATATCTCTTGCAGATATCCTTCCTTGGAAGAAGCAGCCAGCACCAATAGTATTTGGACAATGGATGCTCACGACATATGACGGGAAGAAGGTCTATGTTCCTAGATCTTAAGTATAAGAAGGGAGGATCGGTAACTTTTGGAGACAACCAGTAGGGCAGAATAATTGGAATCGATAAAATTGGTAAAGATTCCATTCCATGCATTGATAATATACTGCTAGTTAATGGTTTAAAACACAATTTGATTAGTGTCAGTCAATTATGTGATTCTAGTTTTGAAGTGTCTTTCAATAAAAATTCTTGTGTAGTAAAAAACAAAGGCAATTCCATATTCTTTTCTGCCAAAGGATGAAACAATCTTTACAAAATCAATTTAGAAGATTTACAAATTCAAAATATTTCTTATTTTATATTAATTGATGAAGAATAATTGAATTGGCATATAAAGCTAGGTCATATGAGTTTTAAACATATTTGCAAGTTGATTAAACGTGATTTGGTAAGAGGATTACCAAAAATAAGTTTTAACAAGGATTTCTTTTGTGAAAGTTGTCATAAAGGGAAGCAGGTTAAAACAACCTTTTCTTCTAAAAATATTGTAACTTCATCTAGACCTCTAGAGTTGTTACATATGGATTTATTTGGTTCAACTAGGACATTGAGTCTTGGCCATCTCGTAATTGTTGATGATTTCACTAGATTTTGTTGGATATTGTTTTTATCACATAAGGATGAGTCTTTTAAGTGCTTTAAAGTGCTTTCCAAAAAGTTACAGAATGAAAAAGGAATTTTTATTGATAGTATTAGAAGTGATCATGGTGGTGAGTTTGAGAATGAGAAATTCAAAATATTTTGTGAAGAGAATGGAAATTTTCATAATTTCTCTACTCCTAGAACTCCATAACAAAATGGAGTTATTGAAAGGAAGAATAGGACGATTTAGGAAATGACAAGGACTATGCTATGTGAAATGGATCTTCCTAAGTATTTCTAGGCAGAAGCTGTGAATACAACTTGTTATATTCAAAATAGAATACTAATGCAACATTTGTTGAAGAAAACTTTATATGAGTTATAGAATGGAAGGAAGCCTAACATATCCTACTTCCATCCATTCGGTTGCAAGTAAGAGAGATGATACTGGTAATGAAACCTTATCAGTATCTTTGGTTGATAGTGAATATGTGTCACCATCAGATACTCCTTTAGACAAAGTTGAAGATACTCCTGAAACATTTGAACTAAAAAGAGATTGGAGATATAAAAGTTCTCATCCAAAAGAATTGATTATAAAAGAGACCCCAGAAGGTGTGAAAACTAGGTCCAAACTTAGAAGAGAAGCTAATGTTGCCTTTATCTCTAAAATAGAGCCTAAGAAAATTAATGAAGCTTTTCAAGATGAAGCTTGGAATTTAGCTATGCAAGAGGAGCTAAACCAGTTTACTAAGAATAAAGTTTGGTCGTTAGTTCCCAGACCCTCTAAAAAGTCCATAATAGGAACAAGAAGGGTTTTTAAGAACAAACTAGACGAATCAAGTAGAGTAAGTCGTAACAAAGTGAGATTAGTAGCACAAGGCTATAATCAGTAGGAAAGAATAGACTACAATGAGACCTATGCCCCTGTAGCAAGATTAGAAGTTATTAGGATTTTGCTTGCATATGTTGTCTGTCATGATGTAAACCTATTTCAAATGGATGTGAAGAGTGCATTTCTGAATGGTTTTATAGATGAACTTTATGTGAAGCAACCTTCTGGTTTCGAGGATAGTAAGAAACCAGATCATGTCGATAGACTTCATAAAGCTTTGTATGGATTGAAACAAGCTCCTCAAGCTTGGTATGATCGTCTGAGTTCTTTTATAAATGAGAGTGGTTTTAGTAGAGGTCATATAGATAAGACGTTATTTAGAAAAAGCATTAAGAATGATTTCATTATAGTTCAAATATATGTTCATGATATTATCTTTGGTGTAGCATCTATAATGTTATGTACTAGTTTTGAAAATTTGATGAAAAATGAGTTTGAGATTAGCCTGATGAGTGAATTAAAATTCTTTCTTGGGTTGCAAGTTAAACAAACCGAAGAAAAGATTTTCATTCATCAATAGAAGTATATCAAGGAATTGTTGATTAAATATGAGATGGAAAAAGTAAAACCAATGTCAACTTCGAGGCATCCTTCAAACCTGTTGTCTAAGGATGAATCTGGCAAGAAGGTTGATCAAACCCTTTATAAAGGGATTAGTGATTCTTTTCTTTACCTTATAGCAAGCAAACCTGATATTCTGTTTAGTGTTTGTTTGTATGCAAGATTCAGGCAGATCCTAGAGAGTCTCATTATATTGCTGTTAAAAGAATTATGAGATATCTATCAGGTACTACTAATCTTTTCTTAATGTATGAGAAAGGTAAAGATTTCAAGTTAATTGGCTACTGTGATGCTGATTATGCCAGAGATAGGATTGATAGAAAGAGTACGAGTGGAGGATGCCATTTCCTTGGCCACAGCCTAGTTTCCTGGTCAAGTAAGAGGCAAAGATCAATTGCTTTATCAACTGCAGAAGCTGAGTATATGTTAGCCGCAAGTTGCTGCTCACAGACGTTGTGGATTAAGTACCAGCTAGAGGATTATTCAATTAATGAAGATCAAATCCCAATCTTCTGTGACAAGACAAGTGCTATCAACCTGTCGAAGAACCTAATACAACACTCAAGGGTTAAACATATCGAAGTTAGACATCATTTTCTACAAGACTATGTTCAGAGGAAGATCATAAGTCTATAGTTTGTTGAGACAAACTATTAATGGGAAGACATCTTCATTAAGCCATTGAGTGAAGAAAGATTCAAAGAAATTAGACGAAACCTCAACATGGTTATGCTGAGTGATCAACCGTCTGACATGTTATGACCCAAATGGTTCTCTTATTTAAGAAGATAAAAATTCATAAGAGTTAACGGTAACAGTAACAGTAGTTACAGCTGGTAACTTCTATCATAAGAAAGTTTTGGAGGGAAAGTGTCTCAAAGCCTTGAGAATACCACCTACTCTAGAACACTATTGACGTACCCTGACATTGACTTTTGAAGAACTCTTAACAAAACCTCTCATTACTTTGTTTGGATATCAAACCTTCCCTTGTTCTCACTCTCAACTCTAGAAACCAACTTCACCTTTTTTAGAAATACATCTGTGCATTCAGTTCATTGTTAACTACAGAAACAAATGGAGCAATCAATGACCAGTGGAAGACTTGTTGATTTCGAATCCTTGAAGAAGGACCATATGGATATTAAATCAGAGACTGTGGCAACCAGATGGAGGAACTTCTTCCAGGGTAAATAGTTTACAAGAACGAAGTATATGACTTTTGGAAAAATGTGGAGGCAGTGGAAGACACTCTAGTATCAGTAGTGGATAGATTGTCAGTGATAATCACACTAAAATCAATTGAGAAGGCTACTGAGTGTCCATGTGTTGGAGAGAAGCTTAGCCATAAGGCCAAATGGATGACTCAAGCTAGTGTGAAGGAGCTTCAGATTAATCGACAACTTTATGGAAGCAATAACCTAAAGGAGAAGAAGGCCCCAAGCCTTGTGCCGAAGGCTAGGGTTCTACACTAACTACTTTTTCACTATGTTTTGCCAAGAACAGGATCGAGGAATCTGGTGACGACGTTAGATGAGCAATGTCTATTTCATCTACTCAATCGCCAGTCCATAGATTTACCATTTCCTTTTTTTCATTACATGATAAAGTCAAAGAAGGACTCGACCGCTTTACTGTATGGGATCATGCTGACAAGAATATTCAGAGATTCTAGAATTCTCCTTGAAAGAGGAAATACGATGAAGTTGAATATCAAAAGCGTCATCAATTCTTCAACTATAAGCAGAATGGGCTTGGAGAATCTGGATAAAGAAGAAACAGATTCTAAGACGATAGCAAAGATTGAGGGGGAGCGTGCTAAAAAGGAAAATCCCATAAGAAAATCAAAATCTTAATCCACAGAAAGAATGTCCACAGAAGGATTGAAGAAATCATCAAATGATGTAAGAAAAAATAAGATGATTTCTAAAAAAAAAGACAGCCAGGAGCGACAACCAGAGAACTCAGTGAACTTGAAAAGAAAGGGGGAAACATTCCTTTCAGAGAGACGCAAGCAAGCAAAAAGGTCACCTAGAGTACGAACCCTACGTCAATAAGAAGAAAAGAAAGGAAAAGAGTTGACTCATGGTGGAGACTCTAAGAAGGAAGCACCGTAAGTAACCAGGTCCTTAGTCTCAATCTTGAAGGAAGATTCAGCAAGAGTGGCTAAAGAGACTGAGATTAAGAGGAAGTAAGAATTTGAGAAGAAAAAGTCTTAATCTTAATCTCAACAACAGACTCCTAGACTGGTTGGAGAAAATAAGAAACAGAAAACCAGTGAGAAGAAGAGCACTCCTATTGTTGTTCAATCGAAGAAAAAGTCAATTGAACACAGTCCAATACAGATCAATCCTTCTCAACCTTTGAGAAAAGAGGATTTGAGAATTAAGATTATTGAAGAAGTTCAATCTGTTAGGAGTAACAACTCTATAATCATTAGAGAAACCCTGAAAAGGTCAGTCAAGGTACAATTTCAACCAATCTTGGTAAATAGTGATACAATGCATCTATTGAATGATGGAGAGATAAGGTTGTATAATGTTCTGCAAGATGAGAGAACCAAACCATACCTCACACAAATGACAAAGCAGAAGTACACTATATTACCAATTACGAAAAGAACTGTGATCAAGATTATAACTGACATACAGCCAAGACCTTACATTATTTGCAATAAAGAAAAGGGGAAGAAGAAAATGTATCCTGAAGGGATGATAAGTGATCTGACGGAAGACCAGATTGCTGATGAAATGAGAAACATAGATGAGGCATGTTATGAAACCAGCACAAAGGAACCTATGTTTCCCATTACATTTCAAAGACATCAAGAAGTAATTGTGGTCGTCGAACCACTGAGGAAACTTCTCAAGTAGTCAGAAGACTCACAGAAGGGCAGTATAGATCCATCAGGATTTGAGATATCAGTTACAACATAAAGACTTTTGTGCATCTAATTATGCACATAAGACCCTTGAGTACTGTGTCTTCAATTGGAGATGTCCTACACCTACTTGGAAGACATGTCCCAAGACTACCCAGCCCTGATGACCATGATGTCCCAGAACCAAACTTATCCTTTAAACCTCCTACCTTTATAATTACTGGACCAGATGTCATATCTTCAAATACATATACTACGACCGTTGTTCTTGAAGTAGTATAGCAGTGGCATGATGATCCTTTAGTTGAAGACATTGAAGATAAGGTTGATGATCTATGTTCTTCAGTGAGTGACTTACATAAGGAAGTAGAGTATATACGACAAGAGCTCAAGTCATTATGCACTGAAATGAGAGAAATGATTTATGAAGTTATGAAACATCTTCGGTCATGATCTTTCTGATCAATAACAAATAGGGGGAGAAAGGCAAAAAATGAAAAAGAAAGGGGGAGAAAGGAAAGAAAAGAGAAGAGAAGAGAAGAACAAAAGAAGAAGATAGTGCTTACAATTTCTTTTCAATTGTATATAGTCTTATACCGTATATCGTCCTATAAATAATACTTTCTTTCTAAAAACTATGATTATTTGTTATCATAAAAAAGGGGGAGATTGTTAAGTCAAAATGACTTTACGATTAATAATTTTAATGAAAATCAAATAATAATAATATTAGAAAGTAAGATGATGCGGAGAAGAAAGTAAGATGATGCGGAAACAAAAGTAAGAAGAAGGGCAGAAACAAAAGTAAGACGAAGCGTAGAGGCAAAAGTAAGACGAAGTCCGAAGACAAAAGTAAGATGAAGCACGGAAACAAAAGTAAGAAGAAGCGCGGAGACAAAAGTAAGACAAAGGGCGGAGACAAAAGTAAGATGAAGTGCGAAGACAAAAATAAGACGATATGGAGAAGAAAGTAAGGCGAAGTGCAAAGATAAAAGTAAGACGAAGCACGGAGATAAAACTAAGACGAAGACCCGATACCACATCGAACTGTTAATTAGTCTAAGTTAGTTGCAGAACTCAATTGAATAACTGTTTCTTCAAAGATCAAGAATCAAGAAGAGAGAATTGGTTGAAGACGAAGACTATAAATATGAGTCAGAGTCAAAGACTGCAAAAGTTAGTGATTTTTTAAAGAGATAGAAATTTTAAAGCTAGAACAACTATATTCATTGTGCTAAACATTGAGAGCTATTATTCACAGTAACAAAGCTCACAAACATCTTTCTGTAAGAAAGAAGGAAAGTTGATAGCCTAAAGAGGCTAAGTGAGAAAAGAATACTTGCTGTGGAGACCTGAAGAGGCTCAGTGAAAGGAATATTTGTATTTTTTAGAAGAATAGTGAAATCTCATAAAGGATTATGAGGACTAGACGTAGCCCACGGTTTGGGGTGAACTAGAATAAATTGTTGTGTCAACTTCTCTCTAAACTCTCAACTCTTATTCTTATTTTTGTTTTACAAGTACTTGGAAGTTAACTGCAATATAACGTTATATTTTCACTCAATAGTTTTTAAGAAAGCAAGTTTTTAAAAAATATATAAAGGGATTGTATTTTAGAAAGAGAATACACAATTCAACCCCCCCTTCTTGTGCATTTTGTGTATCAAACATAAAGCCTATACTTACGCATGATTTACTTCAAGTTGATGTTAAACGTTTTGGATTTTTGGAAGGGTTTCGGTTCAAAGAGCTTAGAAAATGCATAGGTTTAGGTACTCTAGGAGCAATTTTAGTAAATGTACTTTGTGGATCTTCAATTTTGCAGCCCATTTGAACTTGGGGTTTTTGTCTATGAAAAGGGAATCAAGAAAGACAAGAGGAGAAAGAGAAGAGACGCATTTGAGCAAGTTATAAGCAAGGAAATTCAAGTTGTGTTTCACTTTTAAATTTAAGTAATGAGCCATTAAAGTTTTTTTCAAGAAATGACAAGAAAGGATTTTTCAACTACCATATTCATGTGCATTTATTTCTTTTTAAATGTTGTAAGATTGTGCTACATGGTCATATATGAATGGTGTTAATTATTGATGAATTCAATGATGGAAATGATTTTTTTAAAAGAATATCAAGTTTAAGAAATCAAGTTTTGGAAATGCATATGAAATATTATATGCTCATCAAATACAATTTTTCCATAAATGTACCATTTGGAGCAAACTATTTTCAGTTCATGAAATATGTGTTATTTAGGTTTGTGGTAGTCCCTCAAGAATGTCACGTGCACAATGACCAAGATATAAGCTTCTCTCGCCTGCCCGTTAACGGCAAGGAACTCCTTTATGGACTCTCTCAAGTTTATGACTACACAGGACCATTATGTAGAAATATGTAGTAAGTCATGTTTATGGATCTACCCTAACCATTTTGATTAGCTATATGTTCATGATAAGTTAATAAGAATGATGCATACATATTTTGCATAAACATGAATTTTCTGCATTAAAAATGACTTTATAAATGGTTTACTTGTTACCAATTATAAACTTGTTACCCACGGGATTTTAGCTCACCCCCCATTCTCCTCCCCCATATCTAGGTGATGAGCAAGAAATCGAGTAGTCAAGGGTCAAGGCATCACTCCAATCTTTGATTATTTTGTATTTGAAGCAAATCTTGTAAAGCAAGGCTTTAGTTGCATTTTGAGTAACTCATGATTTATGTATCTTCTATATTTTGGGATTTTGAGGTGTTAATGTATTTTGTGGCTTAAAATGTCCACTAAAGCTTTGTAAAACTCTTATCTTTTGATGCAAATGGAATAAGATTGCATTTTTTCTCATGAATTTCTCTGACGTTTATACTTTGCATTTTTAAGTTTACATAAGGGGAAAGTTCATGTTCGGATGTCAGGGAAAGATTTGGATTAACCTAGGCTGAGTCAAACAAATTTGCCTTCTAGAAAGTGGTAGATCATCTTTCTAGCTTTCCAACGGTTTATAGTAGGAAATTTTTGGACATCGGAGTAGAAAGTTATGGTCCTCATACTTTTGAAAATTATAATTAAGCTCCTTAACTTTATAAAATTACAAATAGGACCTCCAAAAATTGAAAAATTACATTTAAGTCCTTTAGCTTTTAACAATTTGCAAATAAGACCTTATGTACATCGACTTTTCCAATTAAGCTTTCTAAGTGTCTCATAAGTCTATAAATCATGTCTAATCACCTCTAAGGCATTAAAACACATTTAATTTAACCACTATAGTCATATCCATCCAATGGACTCGGTTTTACACACTTAAAAGCTTATATGTCAGAAATCTCCAAGATTTTGCATACCGATGAACTCTAAGTTCATGTAAAGGCATATAACATCAGTAATCATTGACATATATACCCAGAAGGATTTAAATACGTCTTTGAACTGATACACAGCCATATATATATAAATATACAGTAGCATCTCCAAGTATAAAACAATACAAAAGGGCTCAAAGACTCCGGTGTTACATATTAATTTTATACTCTATGCATAATTAAAATATTTTATAATGAAAAGATTCAATTATATAAAAATTATGTACAAAAAGGTTTGTCAAAAGTATTTTGGCATTCCTAACATTTAATGTATTGTTATATGCTAATCTTGACATACAAATATAAATTGTTTAATAAAAATTAAAATAAATAAAAGAAGTTTAATTTATATAATATCAAAAAAAAGTTATAGTTAATGGCAACATAAAACGAGGATTTTGGAGATGTTATGTTTGGAACCCAAAGTTTCTGACATTTCATTGATATTGGGAGCTTGTAATGGTACCCTAGAATTGTGATGGGAGATGGTTGTGATTTGCATCTAGTTATTGTGGTTACGATTATTGGCATTGGTCGTATTGCTTCAGGTTCATGGAATTTTGGCCTACGATTATTACATTCGTGTTATCAAAGATTGTGGAAATTTTCTAATGTCATGGCTTTTGTTAAAAAAGTCACTAGTAGCATAAAGTTTTAGTGGTTATTAGGGTTGCTTGTTGCTATTGTAGCTGGTAATGCTTTGGCTACTAGAAGTTGATCACTGCTTACATGGATTAGATAATGGAAATGGTTACTTGTAAAGCCCGTAGAAAGGAAAAACCTAGCAGCCCAACCTTAATGACGAACCCGAACCATAAAATAATTAAATAGAGGGGTATAAATAGAAATCCATAGTTGGAAAGTTATACACCAACGAAAATTAACTTGTCTTCTTCATTTTCCTCTGCATTTTTTCTAGATGGTAAGCGTGTAAATGCACCATCTTTCTTCTGCATGTGAAAATTTTCTCATTTTTTCTTTCATTTTATTCATTTTGCATCAAATCGTGATGAAATTGTGGAGGTCAACAACCCCAAAAATCCCTTAGAAAGGCATAGACTTCACGTAGGTAAAAACATTTCCAACATCAATTATAAGCCTTTTATTATGATTTTTAGTCATCCTACACTAGTTTATAGTTGGATTGTATGTTGAGATTATTTGGGACAACAAATTAAAGTTATGGAAATCGATAAAAATGGAAAAAGGTGGTTGTAAAATGCTAGAAAAAAAAAGAGGTAGGATAAGAGGAGAATGTGAAGAAGAAGACAATTTTGGAAAATTGAAGTTGTATTGAGGGACAAAAAGGGAAATTAAAAAAGTTAAGGATAAAATTGGAATTTAATTCCAAGAAGGATATTTTGTGTGAACAAAAAGAAATGAGGGTAAAATAGTACTTTAATGGTTAAGAGTATTTTAGCAATTATTGTGGTTAGGTTTAGTAAGGATTTTTTTATAATTAAAAATAAAACTGAAAAGGGAATAACGTTGAATTATTAATTGTAATTAGGTTGAAAATTTTCTTAAATAAGTCTATTTGAATATTTGTAATGTCTAAGTCTGAAGGTCCGATTAAGGAATAAATTGGAAT
>JAOTAZ010000006.1:11971024-11981759 GCA_025629785.1 Erythroxylum oxycarpum
CCCATGTCTAGGACTGGTTGACGACATTCTTATAAAAAGAAGTTTAGAGGAGGAAGCGCAGAAAAAGAACGTACCTAATTTGATGATTGAAGTTAGGGATTTCAGCGGCAATCGAAAGCAAACTCTGGAGATTGAAAGCAAGAAGACGATAATGAAAACCGAAGGCAAGTCCAAGAACAGAATAAGTGTGAAGAAAATCTGTAGTTTCTCAATCCTGAGTATTTATAGAAGATCGGCCGAGCGGACGTTCCAACCAATGCTTGACACGTGACAAACATCCGAGCCAAAACGGACACGCGATAGAATCTGAGCTGAGGTGAATTAGGATTGTTTGAAATCCTGAACGGCACACTAACTGAAAGGACGCGCCCGACAGTTGTATAGTAGCCAGAAAGACGTACGTGACAACCTGTTAGATAATGTGAACCGTCAGTAATGATCACGCCTAGAGCTCTATTTAAGTTTAGCCATCCAGTCGATCGGTCCCGCTACTACGCTCCCCCAACTGACCTTGTCGTTACACCCGATCGACCTGCCATATCACTACAGGCGATCGGTCGGTTATCCTATACCGGTCCGCTGAGACATTACACCTGCTCGACCGGTCGCATCACAACATAATCGATCGATCGGGCCTAGCACGAGCTACCTGAGAAACACGTTGTCTCACACTTATGTACTCCTTCGACCCTTCTCTTGGCTCAGTCTCGAAGAGTAGGGGGGCTTATGGTTGGGTCGGCTGTGCCAGGCCCAAGCCCACTTTCACACTTCCACGACCCATCAGGCGCTAGACTCCCATGCAAACACAAAGATCTACGTAAAGACCTAAACCTAGAATCCATGTCATATATAAGGTACTATTCTAGCATGATACAGGTACGACAATACAATCCTAGCTTTCTTTCGATTTTCTGCGACCAATTTCTTCTCAAAAAGACTGACTTGAGCGTCAGAGAGGCCTTCCGGGAATCAACCCCCGGCGTGCCTTTGTTTGTTTTGTAGATATTCAGCAGCCAAGGTCACACAGAATTATGGATCCGAACAATAACGATCAGCCCCAGCAGAATCCGACTGAACCAAAAAATATTATGCAAACTCAATAAATTGTTAAAACAAAAGACAAAAGATAAAGTTTCAAGGTCGATACCTTCAAAAATTTAAAGAATGGTGTGTGAGAGAGACCAATATAAATATTAGTTTTAACGTCATTCACTATAGAACCCAATTCGATCATCAAAATTTTGTTTACTAAATGTGCTACTCATTAAATTCAAGTTATTTATGAAAAACATTACAATAGTGCAGTAATTCATGATAAAAAAATATATCATATTGTTGAATAATATATAAACTTTATCTTATGAGAAATGATATTTATATATTAAATAAATAATATTTCTACTAAAATGAAATTATCATAAATTGTGATTAATATAGTATCAATCAAAATTTATAAATTAATAATATTAAGATCTTGCAGATTTTATTAAATTAAAAAAATAAAATTAACTTCATAAACATTTAAGTTTACTGAATAAACCAGAGTACAAAAGAACATTGATTTGATATTATATATGTACGAACGGGCGGAACTGCGGGGGCGCGCTCGTTTTAATATTTTAATGATCCATATTTCAAACAAACCTGGCAAGCAGGTCTGCTGATTCATAAAACCCAGTTTCAAACCAGAGGGAATTGAAGCAACTGAAGGGCATTTACCATTTCGTCGATGAAAGAGGAGAAAAAGAAAACGCTATGCTTTATGTTTTACCCCTTTTTTTTTTCTCAGATTAGTACAAAGGCTGGGCGAGGAGCCCCAAGAACCATATTTATCCACAGGGCTACAAGAGATTTCCTCCCTCAGAACGCTGCATGAGCAGCTTACACTCAAAAACTGCTAAAGCATAACTCCTGTCAATACAACCTTCACGGGGACGGCTTCCAATCAAACTGTAGATTGCTATATCCATTAACAGCTCCTAAACCACCAAGCAGCTGGTTCCCCATATCCTGTTGTTGGTGATTCATACTTTGATCCCGAACCATTGATGCCATACCAACACGTCCATTCATAACTGAGTTATTACCCATTGCAGCTCTAATGCCATTAGCAATTGCAGACTGCCCTAGTCCACCTCCCATTGTGCCAAATCCAGCACTCCCCATTGCAGTATTGACAGTTCCATTCCCCACCATGCCATTCCCCCCATTGAAAACCGCATTATTTGTTGTTATAATGCCATTGACATTTTTTACATCATTCCCTAGAGAACCAACTCCTGTCATACCTCCCTTTCCATTAAGTTGGTTGGACATTATCATTTCATGTATGGTTTTCTGAACAGAGTTCTGAGAATCGCCATGGTCTACCTCACCAGAAAGACCTGTTTGTTGCAGGGGAATATTCGCAGGCGAATTTGTTGAATTTATATGCTTGGCAGTTGTTAAGGTAGTATGAGATGCTTGTGGGGGATTGTTATTAGAGGAAGGAGTTGGAGATTGGAACGGAGAAGGATTAGATTGTGCCTGTGGTATGGTGCTAGAGGAAACTGGGGATGAAATCTGAACAGAATTTCCACCATATGGGCTGGTTGCATTATTAATGGAAGTCTGTTGCCTAGAGTTCATAGAATTCTGGTGGAGAAGCCCAACAATAGTGCTGGCAGAGGTTGATGCAGTTGCAGAATTAAGGGAGTTAGTTGCACTAGGAACACCATTGGTAGTAGCAATCTGCATAGCTGGATCATTAGTCGACTTCTGGGGAATTAATTGTTGCTGCTGCTGCTGCTGCTCTTCAGATTGTTGTGGTCGACTCTGAATTCCAGAGGAAGTAGTTGTCCTCCTTGGGAACTTGGCCAAACTTTCTGAAAATCACCACAAAATACATGGAATCAAGTACTATGTTGGTTTAAGATAAGACATAAATCTATTCTTAAAGCCAGCTTCATATTTCCATCTTTAACCAAATCCAGAGCAAAATCAGGTTAACACCAGAATTAAGAACATCCTTATTGAGTCATATGTTTCAATAAGATGGTAAAAAAGGACCAGAAGCAACTAAGGATGGAAGTGTTGCACATCCAAAATTCAGCAAAAGAATTGTATCAATTTAGGGGGAAAAAAGTCAATGATTTAAGTATTTAGCTAGTTATGATAAGCCATCACAAGCACACAGTTTATGCTATTGAACTAACATGGTAAAATTATGATAGAAGATATTAATATTTATAAATACCATTCACTTGGTAACTTAAGCAGGTCACAACAGTGAACAACTTGAAAGCAAAAGAACAATGATGGCAAGCAAAACTACCACCATAACTTACCCATAGGTCCAGTCCCAGTTTCTCGGCTATAATCAATCAAATCCTTCATACTGTTAACGACTTCAGATATCTGCAACCATGTTTACACTATAAGAGACCATTAAAAATTAAGCAACTCAATCAAAGAACACACTAAACCACTACTTGATGCTTATAGATTTTAAATTCTCTCAAACCTACCATTACCAAAATTTTGAAACGAAAGTGCAAAACAAATTTTTAGAAGTATATATATATGTTAAGCAAACTCATATAAATCATAAATGATTACACCCATGACTATTGTCAAAGGGTAAAAAAGTTGAAATGAATAGGATTAGTAATATCTAATTGAGAGAACAAAAGTCAGAAAATGAATATCTAACCAACTACATTAGATTAAACTGGTACCTTAAACTTAAAAAAATCTACATTTATACCGTCATACAAAAGGTAACAACCACTTAACACCAAAGAATTGACATGAAAGCCATGAAGCCAATCTGGTCTGTGAAATAAGTATGTAGTCACCTGAAGGCACCGCACGTATCTCTTTGTATATCCCAAATCATTTACCAATGGTACTTCCAATGCTTTTGCCAGTTGCCGAGCTGATGCAACAAACCTACAGATGAATAGTTCTTCAGTAAATGACAATACATTCAGCTTTTCTCACATGAAGAAAAAATGAAAAAATAGCCAATTTTGCTACAGTACTGGAACACAAGAACAACAAATATATTTAAAGCGATGCAAACATTTATTTCAGCAGAGACATGAAGGGAAACTATGGAATTCTCAAGTTGTGATCCCCCCACTCTACAGGCACAATCATCTCTTTTTCTACCAACCATCGCCCTCCAATTAACACATACACATTGATATACAATTAAGTAAACAAAACTGAAATGCATTTCTTATAAGCCGACAGTGACTAATAATGAGTCTTACAAGTTACAGCTATTTTGTAACTCTGGCACTGATAGATTAGAAGATGCATTCTGGGTTGCAGCCTGGTACTTCTGAGCTGCAGAACAAAGTTGACTCACCTGCAGTGATAAATTTTTTAGTTGGTCTCAATAATGAGTAAAATCAACTCATCTATCATTTATAATGTCTTGATGTAATTTGACATACAAAATGACCATCTGCTACATTAAGATATTTCAATTACTGTAACATCATATGTAAGAAAAATCCATTGACTTCCTGATTTAATCAAGTAGTAACGAACAGGATGCCTTTTTTTTCCTGGTAATCACTTACAGAAGAATCTTATCTCCAACAAGTTTTTCAATTACCTCCCAATTACAGCTAAACAATGGCAATTATTAATGATGACAGTTTTGTCCTTTGCTTAACAGGACAACAGTGGGAATTATGGACATGTCACAAAAATCAATAAGGCCTATAAGCCAGAATTTAGTAATAGGTGTCAAGAGCATTGCGAGGCCCAGGGCATATTCTGAATACAATTATAAGATCACAAGTAACATGTGCAATGAGTCAACATAAGCAATATTGAAAAAAAGACATGATTGCAATGCAAACTAGAAATCTTGCATAGGTAATAAGATCCAAATTGTAAAAATCTCATCTAGGTAAGAAAAGCAGTATTAAGTTCTTTAATAAAAATTAACAGAAGTCAATAAAAGCAATACTCTCATCTCCCCCAAATACGGTTCTGAACTTTTTACTAGCATCAGTAAATGCTTAATTATTCAGAACTAGTACCCAGAAAGGGTTTTTAACCCTGAAAAAAAACTTAAAATGTCTTTCAGTTCTTTCCATAATGCACTCTAAGGTACATATCCACCCGTTTACTGTAGACAAGTTTAATTGCATTGTTCAAGCAAGCAAAACCAACATGATAGCATTAGTCCCCAAACTTAACGCCACTAACAACCATTAGATAGGTAATATCTAACACACTTAAGACAGCAAGTGAGATGGATGGCTCTCTTATTAATAAGATACAAGCATTGAACATGCCTAGGACACTCAAAATAAATAGATATCTTAGAATTAAGTACAGATACAACCAAGCAACCACAATTGACACGAAAATAGCTCTTGACCATTTCTGACAATTGGAAACAAGGATATACTAACAGAATATAGAAGAGATACGCTGCATATAGAACAATGGGAAAAAGGCCCTGACATCAGCACTTAAAGAGTTCAAAAAACTCCTTTCTTAGTCTCTGTAGCTATTAGGATATCATCAAACAGCCATTTAAAAAAAAAACCCAAATAGTGGCATACTGATCATTAGTTTTCAGAGGTTAACCATCATATTGGACAGCTCATACCCAGATCAAATTTCAAGATAATAACTCTAATCCTATTCAACAAATTGATAACAAAAACTCAATACCATCTATCGCCTCAAATCTAAGTAACCAACAATCAATAACAGAAACTCAACCAACAGGCCAATGGACCTTTTTTAAAATATTCAGGAACAGAATGGAATGAAGAACTACAGAGTATTAACAAGTCAAGAGTTTCCTAGTCACCTGTGGTATCAACAATCTTCTAGGTATAAGTTCTTCGTGACGTCGAGCACAGAATTCCCAAGAGCAAATCTGCAAAAATAAAACAGAACAAAGAAGTGCATATTCAGTAGGCAAAACATCAAAAAATTTGTAAGTTGTCAACCAAAAGGGTATATGAAGTGTAACCTTCAAGTCTGGAGAGAAGACTATTCTCAACTGACCATCACGAACAACGCGGAGTTGTTCAAAAACACTTTCTTGTATTGCTTTAGCATAGTCCAGCACAATTTGGCCAGCTGAGTTTTGATACTCACGTGGCATGTCAACATACAGAAGTTCTTCCAAGGTTCCACTTTCATACTTGATCTTAAAAAGCCTGGGAAGAACCTCATAAGTTGCCTCTGGAGATACGATAGGCCAAAATAAGATATAGTACTACAAAGGAACAGAGAGTTGAATACAAAATATGTGTCAAATAAACAATGCAAAGTCCTTTTTGCAGATTGCATCATACAAGGAAACACAAAAATTAAAATCTACAAACTTAACCAAAGGTGTATATCTGCTAACTTACCAAACCCACGGCCTGGCCTGCGACTGCAAATCTCACAGTGCCATACATCCTACAAATTTTGCATGTAAGATTTGTTATCAAATGCTATATCAATAAAGATGCCATGTTAAAAAGTAATCAGATTTTTCCACAATATATTTCCATTAAACAATTAATTTTGTTCCATCATAGGGCTTCAACTATGATCATTAAAAGGAGTATTAGCAAGCCATGAAAAGGAGACTCAAACTTAATTATTTTCTATACCTAATGCCTATATCAATTAAAATTCCATAGAATATAAGAAAACAAACAGAAGAAACCTTAAACTAATTCTTGCTAGATTTACTGCAAAACAGACCTGGGGGAAAACTCCAGTTGTTTGTCGTCCAGTTCCATACATAGAAACACACCACTTTTTTTTTGCATTGGGAGCAAAGTACTCAGCAACAAACTTCCTCCAGAACTCAATATTGTTGTCCTACATAGAAAGTAAGCATTACTGTAAAACTATAAATCCAAAACCAAACCTCTAAGGAAAGATATTGATGGCACAATCTTACTTCAGGCCTTCGTTGTTGCTGATGCATGTAATGTGTAAGACGACGTGCGCACATCCCAGGCTCATATACAGGTTTCACAGGATTTCTTAGAGGTAAATTCTGTTGCTGAAACTGCTGTGGTAATTGCGACCTTTGCTGTGGCATAACCTTCAAGAATTGTTGTTGCTGTTGTTGATGTTGTTGTTGTTGTAGTTGCAGCAATCTTTGCTGATGCAACATATTAATCTGTGCAGCAGCAGCCTGAGAAGACTGCCTCGACATAGTGAGGAAGTGTTGCTGTTGCTGTTGTTGATGTTGATGTTGCTGCTGTTGTTGCAGAAACGACTGGTCTGAATGTTGGGATTCTAACTTCACTGGTGCAATACTTCTCATTACCTGGAACTGTTGAGGTTCCAGCTTGACTGGACCAAGATTTCTTAATGACTGCAGCTGTTGCTGTTGTTGATCATTAGTTGACTGAGGCTCCAATTTAACGGGGCCAATACCGCCTAAGCCTCCACGAATTGCTTGAAAGGGGAGTTGTTGTGGCTGTGTGCCATGAGGAGCAGAGAATTGTTGCAGTGGTTGCTGACTATGCTGAAATCCTTGAGATTCAAGTTGCTGAGTCTGTTGCTGATCTGGCAACAGCTGGTTTCCAGAAGGATTTGGGAATTGCTGTCCCTGAACATGACCAGCTGCGCCAGGGTTCACAATATTTGTAGGTACAAAAGATGGTGAAGAACCACTGAAACCCATTCCATTACCAGCACCAGAAAGAGGGTCAGACTCAGCTCCACCATCAATACCTCCACGCTGGTTACTTGCAGAACCAGCAAGTCCTGGATTTGGGCCCCCATTACCAAAAGACTGATTAAGGAAGGAAGAGGCATTCGGCATGTTACCAAGCATATTGATATTGTTAAACTGGCTACGAGGGGACACTAGAGTAGATAAGGCTGATTGGGGAGGGAAAGGACCTCCTTGAGATCCTAACATTCCTGAATTTGTCCTCAAAGGTGAAGGAGAAACAGACTGGGCACCACCAACTGGAGTAGGCGGCCCCGAAGGCACCATGTTATCAAGAATCACAATCTAAAAACACTCTTTGAAGTATCACAACTATATAAACGAACATGAATGAAATTGCTCCGAAGTTACAGAACAATGGTAGAATTGAACCGGGTCAGAATTGCAACTCCATATTCAACATTTTAGATTCCGCAGTCCTAATTTTTCACTGACAGATACAAGAAATTTTTGTCTCAAAGAATACAGTGCTTCCTTTTACCAACACGCCAAGCAAACCTAACTCAAGGAACAGTCTTCGATTTTTCACATTCTAGAACCACGCCAGCCCGGCACTACCAGTAATCTATGAGACAAATTCCTGCATGATATATAAAGTTTCAGATCCACTGTAAAGTCGATCTCGGGTAAGGTTACAAAACTAATCAAGCTTACACTACCAAGCGCAACTTAAAAGAAACTGCCCTCCATCAACCAAAACGCATAACTAAAATTACCAAAAATACTAAACTTGATAAAATATAAAAAGAAACGCATATTCCCCAAAGCATACCGGTAAAAAGGGTTCGCAAAATTTGAAGAAAAACCATCACGGCAAGGAGCTTATCTACTCACTCAAGTTGAAATTCATATATCAGAAGCACAGTGAATAACAAACCTTCATTAAACAAGCAGCCGCAAAGGTGGAAACTTTAGCAAAACCAGAACACAACTGACACTTGCAACGGAAAACGGAAAAGCAAAAACGTGCTAGAAACAAACAATAAGAACCCACGTCGATCGAGCCCTAATAAGCACCATCGACAAAACAGGTCTCTGAAAAAGTGCGTAAAAATTAACGGGTTTTGACGTGAATGAGGAAAGGTTGTAAAGGGTCTATGCTATACCATAGAACCAAAAAGAAGCACATAAAAAAAAAAAAGGCTACACACATCATCTTAGAAGGGCAGAACTTACAGTAGTACAAATTAAACAGTGAACTGAAGCCAGAAGAGGAAATCTCCCAAATCAAATCTTAATAAGAAATAATTCTCCACAATCACGAAAAACCCTCCTTATTAGAAAGGGAGAAAGAGACAAGACTTTTTTATAATAATAACTCTAGGGTTTTGCTCTGCTTAGGTCTTCAAAATACGTCTTCTGTTTTTCCAACTTTCTCTTCTTTTTTCTTTTTAACTCTCAATATGGGGACTACATGTATGGGTTGCTTTGCTCTTAACTGTACCTTTCTAGAGAGAGGAGCAAAATTAGAGAGAGGAGAGACTGTGTCCTTGCGGACGTCAAATTGTATTCCATCCGATTGAATTTCCTTCTCTCTCTCTCTATCCACTCTAAGCTAAATCAAGTCAAATCCTATTCTCTCTATGTCAATTCTATGTATCTGTATGTATGTATGTATTTATGCATCTGTACATATATGAAGCATGCATGACATGTTAGTTTTGATCCAATGAGGTTCTGAGTTTTCTTATCCGGCCATGTTTGATACCAGGGGCACGCATGACTTAATTCATTTGGTTTTCCTAAATAGCCATCCAAAAGACCATTGGGCCCCGGCCGAAAGACATGCCGAGGGGCTTCTGGACGTTTAGTCCTCTTTCTTATCTAAATGCTTTGTAATCACTGTAATTTAAGTATAAATAACATAAGATCAAGACCTGGCTTTTGAAAAATTGTGACGAGATTCAATTTTATGTGCAATAGAAAGAAAACAAAAATTTTCACTTAATTTGTTTAGAAAAGTTAAAATAACTTTAAATTATATAGTATAATTGATAAATAAATATAATCGTACTTCATTATATAATTTTATTTTTTCATACAATTACCCTTCTAAACTAGCTCTTTACAACTACTATAATTCTATCCTTTAATTATAATAAGTTAAAAAAATTTCTACAAGTGATGTAAAGATAGATGAACAATAAGTGGAGAGAGTTTACGCATATTTATGACAACACTTAGACTTTTTACTAATTTATTTAAAATTTAATTTTAGTTTTAATTAAACTTTAATTATAATTAAATTTTAATTGGATCTATGTAAGATCTAATATTTAATATTGATTTTTATTTATTAAATATCTTATATTTGCTCTTAAAACTTCTCAAACTTTACAATCAGTTATAACTTAATTAAATTACATTTTCTCTCTTCAACGATTCTTTATGTATGATGTATTAGGTTTTTAAATTTGTTAGTGATAGATATAAATACTTTAAATCGTACTTAAGATTAAATAAATTAAACTCCTTTAATTTATCTTTAATTTTTAATTAAATAATTTATTTCCATGAATCAATATAAGCATTTAGCAGCCCCTTACGATTAATCAAATATTAAGAATATCAAAGTAGTTTTTGTTAACCTTTTCGTGTATGATTTTTTGTATAATTAATCTTTTCATTACACAATATTTTGATTACACATTGAGCATGGACTTAATATCTACTCTACTTGATTCTAACGACGTTAGTTTTCTATCATTAATAATTGATTATATTAATGATATTTGAAGATAATTTTCAAAGTATCATTCTACCTTAGTCAAAAAAATCCTAAATTAATACAAATCAATAACATCAAAAGATTCGCCCTAATCACTTTAGAGTAATGAATCTTATATTATTCATTCAACTCTATATAACTTATGTCATATCTAATGACTGGCATCCGATCACCTGTTCCGAAACTATTATTCCCTTATTAAAACGCATGAATTAAAAGAATGAGGAGCATCAGCTTGGCTTAGAAAAGCCGAGAGGTTTGTTTTAATTAAAACGTCGACATTTTAATTAAAACAAACCTCT
>JAOTAZ010000006.1:11993364-12005864 GCA_025629785.1 Erythroxylum oxycarpum
AACACATTTTAATCACATTTAACAACTCAATTGTACCCAGAAATGTCAAAGAATGCATGTACAATCATATGAATGTGTAAAAATGTGAATGTCACAAATAATTATGCATGATGTGCATTTTCCTAATTTCACAGAAATTTCTCAAAATTCACAATTCTAGCCCTAACATGGGTAACGGGATGCTACAAATCTTCTAGCTAGTACTTAATCCACAACATCTGTGAATAGCAACTTACGACTAACATATACTCGGCTTTTGTAGTTGATAACGCAATTGAGCTTTACCTCTTACTTGACCAGGAAACTAAGTTGTGGCCAAGGAAGTGACATTCTCCACTCGTACTTTTTCTATCAATCCTATCTCCGGCATAGTCCGCATCACAGTAGCTAATTAACCTGAAATCTTTACCTTTCTCATACATTAAGCAAAGACCAGTAGTACTTGATAGATATCTCAAAATTCTTTTAAAAGCAATGTAATGGGACTCTCTAGGATCTGCCTGAAATCTTGCACACAAGCACACACTAAATAGAATGTCAGGTCTGCTTGCTATAAGGTAAAGTAAAGAACCAATAATCCCTCTATATAGGGTTTGATCAACCTCCTTACCGGTTTCGTCCTTAGACAAACGGTTTGAAGGATGCATCGGAGTTAACATTGGTTTTACTTTTTCCATATCATATTTAATCAACAATTCCTTAATATATTTCTGTTGATGTATAAAAATCTTTTCTTCGGTTTGCTTTACTTGCAACCCAAGAAAGAATTTTAACTCACCCATTATGCTCACTTCAAACTCATTTTTCATCAAAATTTTAAAACTAGTATGTAACATTTTAGAAGTAGCACCAAAGATAATGTCATCAACATAAATTTGAACAATGATAAAATCATTCTTAATGTACTTTCTAAATAGAGTCTTATCTACTTGACCTCTACTGAACTTATTTTTAATAAGAAAAGAACTCAGACGATCATACCAAGCTCAAGGAGCTTGTTTTAAGCCATACAAAGCCTTATGAAGTCTATAGACATGATTCAGTTTCTTGACATCCTCGAAACCAAGAGGTTGCTTCACATAAACTTCTTCATCTATAAAACCATTTAGAAATGCACTTTTCACATCCATTTGAAAAAGCTTTATGTCATGACAGACAGCATGTGCAAGCAAAATCCTAATAGCTTCTAGTCTTGCTATAGGAGCATAAGGCTCATTGTAGTCTATTCCTTCTTGTTGATTACAGTGTTGGGCTACTAATCTCGCTTTGTTACGACTCATTCTTCCCTATTCGCCTAGCTTATTCTTAAAAACCCATCTAGTTCCTATGATGGACTTTTTCGAGGGTCTAGGAACTTAGGACCAAACTTTATTCCTAGTAAACTGATTCAGCTCCTCTTGCATAGCTAATATCCATGCTTCATCTTGAAGAGCTTCATCAATTTTCTTAGGCTCTATTTCAGAAACAAACGCTATATTAGCTTCTCATCTGAATTTAGACCTTATTTGCACACCTTCTGAGGTCTTTCCTATAATCAACTCTTCTGGATGAGAACTCTTCTATCTCCAATCTCTTTTCAATTCAAGAGTCTCAGGAATATCTTCAACTTTGTCCAAAGGAGTATCTGATGGTGACACATCTTCACTATCAACCAAAGGTACTGATAGGGTTTCATTATCAGTATCATCTCTCTTACTTGGTTGAGAACTATCATCAAACTTGACATGAATATTCTCCTCAACATTCTTAAAGGTAAGGTTGTAAAACCTATAAGCTTTAGATGACAATGAATAGCCTAGAAAAATTCCCGAATATATCTTGGAGTTAAATTTATCTAGAATTTCCTTTATATTCAATATAGAGCACTTGCAACCGAATGGATGGAAGTAAGATATATTAAGTTTCCTTCCATTCCATAACTCATATGGAGTTTTCTTCAACAAAGGTTGCAGAAGTATTCTATTTTGAATATATTAAGTTGTATTTACAGCTTCTGCCTAGAAGTACTTAGGAAGATCCATCTCACATAGCATAGTCCGTGCCATTTCCAGAATTATCCTGTTCTTCCTTTCAACAACTCCATTTTGTTGTGGAGTTCTAGGAGCAGAGAAATTATGGAAATTCCATTCTCCTCACAAAATATTTTGAACTTCTCATTTTCAAACTCACCACCATGATCACTTCTAATGCTAGCTATAGACATTCCTTTCTCATTTTGTAAATTTTTGGAAAGCACTTTAAACACTTAAAAAACTCATCTTTATGTGATAAAAATAATATCCAACAAAATCTGGTGAAATCATCAACAATAATAAGACCATACTTCTTTTCGCCATAACTCAATGTCCTAGTTGGATCAAATAAATCCATATGTAACAACTCTAGAGGTCTAGAAGAAGTTACGATATTTTTAGAAGAAAATGTTGTTTTAACCTGTTTTCCTTTATGACAACTTTCACAAAAGAAATCCTTGTTAAAACTTATCTTTGGTAAACCTCTTACCAAATCATGTTTAATCAACTTGGAAATATGTTTAAAACTAACATGACCTAGCTTTTTATGCCAAATCAGTTTTTCTTCATCTTTTGATATAAAACAAGAAATATTTTGACTTTGCAAATCTTCTAAATTGATTTTATAAAGATTGTTTCGTCATCTGACAGAAAAGAATATGGAACCGTCTTTGTTTTTTACTACACAAGAATTTTGATTAAAGGATGCGTCAAAACTAGAATCACATAATTGACTGACACTAATCACATTATGTTTTAAACCATCAACTAACAAACCATTATCAATAGACGCAAAAGAATCTTTACCGGTTTTACCGATTCTAATTATCTTGCTCTATTGGTTGTCTCCAAAATTTACCGATCTTCCTTTATTATTTTGAAGATCTAGTAACATAGACCTTCTTCCTGCCATATATTACGAGCATCCACTATCCAAATACCATTGGTGCTAGTTGCTTCTTCCAAGGAAGGAGATCTGCAGTAGATATTATATTTTTCTTATGTACCCAAATTTTCTTGGGTCCTTTGGGGTTAGTTTCATAATGATTTATGGAATGATAATAAGACGAATGATGAGTTTTCTTCCTATACGGAACAAAATTCTTTTTGTACTTAGTATTATTTTTAGCAAACTCTAATCCACTCTTATCATTAGGGTGTTTATATTTTCCTAGTATGTCATTCATCTTTTTTGTACTCTCAGTGAATGTTGATAGATTTGCTGAAAGGCTATTAATTCTTTGTTTCAGCTGACTGATTTCCTTAGATCTATCTATAGCTACCTTTTTCTTCATCTCATCTACTTGTTTCTTCAAGCAGATGTTTTCTCTCTCTAACACTTACGTGTTCTTCAAGTTTTCTACAAACTTTTTCTTTAACAATCTATACTGCTTAAGTATTGCATGTGAATCTTCTAATAATTCTCAATATGGATCTTGTAATTCAGTAAAATTAGAGGTTACCTCCTCGTCACTTTCTCTTTCGGTAACCATGCAAATGTTTGTTTGAACTGGTGCCTCTGAATCAGTATCAGATTCGGACGAATCCAAATTTTCCCATGTTGCTATCATGCTCTTCTTATTTTCTCTATTTTTCTTTGGTTTTCTTTTCAGCAATGGACATTCAGACTTGTAGTGTTCGGTTTGTTGCATTCGTAGCAAATGACAAATGTTTTCTCGTTCTTGCCTTCATCTTTGCTATTCTTCTTGGATGAAAACTCTTTGTTTCCTCTTACTTTCTTCTTTCATATACGTCTAATCTTTCTCGAGATAAAAGATAATTCATCATCTTCTTCACTTGAATCTTGTTCAGATTCACTGGTGTCGTCATTCTTGACTTCTTCGATCTTTAACTCTTTTGATGATGAACTTCTCTTTTTTTGAATCTTATGATTATTTTGTCCTGCCTTCAATGTTATAGATTTATCCTGTCTGGGTTTATCTTCTACATCGAGCTCCACTTCATTTATCTTCAAGGAACCAAGTAATTCATCAAGCTTTAATACGTTCAAGTCATTAGCTTCTTGTATCACGGTGACTTTAGGTCTCCATCTTTTCGACAGGCTTATGAGAATCTTTCAAACATGATCTTGATTACCGTAGATCCTCCCAAGAGCTTTAAGTCCATTGACGATAGTTTGAAATCATCTAAACATCTGATCGATAGACTCATCTTCCTTCATTTTGAACAACTCATACTGGTGTACAAGAATGCTTATCTTGGACTCCTTCACCTAGTTGGTGCCTTCATGTGTGATGGATAGTATATCCCACATCTCCTTCGCAGTGTCGCATCCATGAACTTTATCGTATTCACTTCTACTTAGGGGCACAACTTAGGAAGAATTTGGCCTTTAAATTTGACTGGAATCTTGCTTTTTGATCAGCTGACCATCTGGTACATGGTATGACATTCCCTTTATCATCTATCAGTGTATACAGTTCATTCTCGATAATCTCCCAAAGATCAATATGTGTAGATTCAATGAATAGCTACATCCTGTAATCTACATCCTGTCTTTCCAATGATGGTAATCTTCACCATTGAACGTCGGAGGTCTAGTGATGGAGGCGCCTTCAGTTATATAAACGTGTGATTTTTGCTATGGATATTTATCCTCACTTTGTAACGGTGGTTCTTGGATACCGAGCTCTGATACTAATTGAAGCAAATCATGCGTTAGAATAGACATTATGTTCAATATACAAAATGCATAAGAAGGGAGGTTGAATTGTGTATCCTTTTTCTTGAATACAATCCCCTTTTATATATCTTTGACAACTTGCTTTTTCAAAGTTTATTAAGCAAAAATCACAATGTATTGCAATTAACTTCTAAGTACTTGTATAAAACAGTAGAAATTAAAAATCGAGAGTTAGAGAGCAGACACAATGATTTTATCCTGGTTCACCCCAAACCGTGGGCTACGTCTAGTCCTCCGAATCCTTTCTGAGATTTCACTATATTCTTCTCAAATGTATAAGTATTCTTTTTCATAGAGCCTATTCAGGTCTCTCACACTGAGTATTATTTTTCTCACTTAGCGTCTTCAGGCTCTCATCTTTTCTTTTTTCTTACAGAAAGATATTGCGAGCTTTGTTATAGAAATAATAGCTCTAGTGTTTCGCACAATGAATACAATGTTTCGCACAATGAATACAGTGTTTCGCTAAATTCTCTAACTCAAATTTTCTAACTCAAAATCATTAACTTTTTCAGTCTTCGACTCTGACTTGTATATATAGCCATCGTCTTCAACTGCTTCTTGATAACTGCTTCTTTCTTCTTGTTTCTTAATTCCTGTAGAAACCGTTCTTCAGTTGAGTTCTGTATCTAACTCAAGCTGTTTAATCGTTTGACGTAGTATCGGGTCTTAGTTTTAGTTTTTCTTCCGTCTTAGTTTGTTTCATCTTACTTTTGCTTCCACTTCGTCTTAGTTTTGCTTCCGCTTCACCTTAGTTTCTTCCGCTTCGTTTTAGTTTTGCTTCCGCTTTGTCTTAGTTTTGCTTTCGCTTTGTCTTAGTTTTTTCTGCTTCATCTTAGTTTTGCTTCCGCTTCTGTCTTACTTTCTTCCGTCTCACTTTTGCTTCTGTCTTACTTTTGCTTCCGCTTTCGTCTTATTTTTGCTTCCGCTTCATCTTAGTTTTGCTTCATTCTGATCAAAACGGTTCATCAATTTCTATTATTATTATTATTTGATTTTCATCAAAATTATCAAGCGTGAAGTCATCTTGACTTAACATTCCTAACATGGAGAATTTAAAGCTACTAATGTCTTTTAATGCCAAAGTCAACACGATCATAACTAAAGGAAAGTGGCATTGTATATTCAAAGGATTTGCAACAATTATAAAAAAATTCCTAATTATAGGACTAATATACAGAGGCAAGATAAGCCAATATAGAGGAGCCATAGCTCCAAATGCTTCACTAATAAAACATGTTTATACATATTCACACCTAAAATACACCTAGTGGAAGCTAGTTTATTAATAGAACTCCCAATGCCTTTTTTATTTTTTAAGATAGAAATTAAGCATAGATTGATGATGACATATAGATTAAAGTGCATCTAAATAAATATGATATACAAATTCTGTAATCATTTTCCCCAAAAACATTAATTGACTTCACACATGTTTCTCCTTTACAACTTCAAGAGCAAAACTGTTCGATTATGTAAGCTATCAAACTTTAGAAGCATTTAGTCTCAATATATATCGTGGGCTAAATAGGTTGATTCACTCATCAAGGTGGTCTCATATACTTTAATCTTGTCATTAGTTGTGGTACTTATGCATTATAAAGAAGAAGAATATGAGAATCTTTCAAGGCATTTCCCTGAATGTCTAAGTACTTACTTAAGCTTCCCTATAATGGATTTATAGATTATACTAGTTCATAACATCCGACTGAGCATAAGTCATAAGATAACTTCCAGTTGGCCTATCTTATAGCTTCATACTATAATTTGACAAGTCTAACTCTTAAAGTTATGTTTTTTTTGTAGCTTTCTTCTTATTTAGTTAAGTGTTCTGCTAGTTTTATTCAATTAGCTTTAACTACTTTACTTCATCTAGCTCCCTTATATAACTAATCTATTTGGTATTTTCTAGTCCTAAACTAGTTATACTATTATTCTTTTTTAATACATTATTTGTTTTATATAAAAACATTCAAATACTAGAACTTAATTGAACTATGTTCCATAAAAACTTGTTTAAACTAAAACATGTTTAAAAAAACATCATTTGGATTTTTTATATTTTTATTGCTTAAGATGATAAGACCTGAGACCCTCTTAATGAACATGATAGCTACCCTCAAATGAACAAAAGGTAGTGTTTGTAGGTTATTGAAGTGCTATATCAATATAAATTTTACATAGAAACAATGATTGATGAATGTAAAGGGCTAATATGGCCTATTTTAGTCAATATGTTTTTTTCTTGCTTATGAAAGTTATTTGAAAAGAGATTCCTAATTACCAAATTGAGCTAAGGACTAGTGATCACAAACGATGACAACTTGATTATGTCCGGATTGTGCCTTTATGACCAATTGACTTCTCTATAGATAATCATAGCCTTATTTTTGTTTATTTCTCCTTATTTTCTTTTACAAATTAGGGGATTAAAATCTTTGATGTATATTATAATTTATAGGAATGCAATTTGCTTATGTTGATGCTGGACAATGAAGGTCCAAGACTTGATGCATAAATGTGTTATTGAAGTGCTACTTGTATGTGAATGAGAAAAAATAAGTGTATTCTCAACTTAAATGTTGAATGTTGAACTTAGGTTCGATGAATGTGAAAATTGAAAGAAAGTGACTAATTGAGCACATGTGATTAACACATTCCATTATCTAAATACAAGAAAGATAAAGGCAGTTGTGACCAGAGTTGCCAATGAAAAAGAGCTTAAAGCTCAGAATGTGAAAAAGAGCCTCGGGCTTAGTTTGAATGTACCTGGTATCTACTAAGGGATATGGGACATTATCTGATACAGCTCGGTATCCACTAAGGGATATGAGCTAGTAATTAGGCACTCGGTCACAACAAAGTAACAAATTGAAAGTGAGTCTCAAAGCACTACGTATGCATATGAAAGTATGATTTAAATATTTCACTAATTTATGAATATAATATGTGTTGAATGTGAAATGTGAAATGAATGATAGATATATGCTTAAGTGAATGTGTAATGTATGTGACTTAATATGATGAATTGATGAATTGTACAGGTTATGTGATTGAGAGAGCCATCGAGGATGGTCACTTACTGAGTTCGTAAAAGTCACCAAAAATTTGCAATATTTTCAGGCTCAGAAGAGCTACTTCGTTGGGTAAACGGGAGTATAGCCACTACATTCAAGTAAGAGGTAAAGGTTGGGATCAATTTGCGTCTGCATTTGTATTTTCTTATTTTTATATCAAATTGAGTCTTCCACAATTATTGTAACAAGCATATTTGAATATTCTGTTTTGCAATAACCTTCCAAAGTGGAAAGGTTTGTAAATTAGAATGATTTTGAGTGTAATAATAATAAATGTGATTTTGATGTTATGAAAGAAAATAAAGGGCTCAAAATTGGTTATTGATTTTCGCGTACGCGTTTGATATTTTTGAGAAAAAAATTTTTATACTGAGTTTTTGAGAGTTTGATCATTTTTCATGATACCCTTGCGGGGTACGTATTCAGGCATCACTCAGGATGTCGGGTACATGTTTTGTGAGAGTGGGTGCTACAATTTGGTATCAAAGCCCAGATTTAGTATCTTACATGGGCATTTTTCGAAATATATGTCAAGATCTGCTAACTAATCTCTAGTCTTAGTCGCATGTATATGAGTCACATGCATGAACATGTGTTAAGAGTTTGATTTTATAGAATTAGTGAGAAGAGTGATGCTCTTTCAAAACGTGAGAAAATGAAAGTTGTAAATAATTAGAAATGGGAAATAGTATATAGTTAGATATTATAAATAATGATTCAATGCAATTATATTGGAGAATTTATTATTAAATATGACACCAATATTGTATTGTGGTGATATATCCCTGAATGTGAATGTATTGTAATGGATTGTGTGAGGAAAATGGGGATATAAGTAGTAATGAGAAGATTAAAGTGTACAAGCAGAATGTAATGAAAAAAATAAATTTATTATGATCTTAAGAAGATGAATTTGGAACCGAAATGGTTGTTTGATTAATGTGACAAGAGTTATGATCCACCATAAGAAGATATTAGGGAAATTAAGATCAGAATTTCATAATGATTATGCATCAATAATTCTGAATTGATCAAGGATATACATATGGGAGATGAAATAAATGACAATAGGAAGATGAGATAGAAATGAGATAAAGAGAAAGATGATGAATCAAATAAGAAGAGTTAATGCACCCAGTATGGTAGTTGAATCATTATGACATGATGTAACACTATAAGAGGTAAATTCTGGAAAAAAATTGGGGTAAAATTGATGTTAATATGTGTTAATGCGAGGAAAACCCGATCGTGGCAAAGATAAAACGAGAAATATTGTCCAGGATCAATTGCGATCAAATTATTACTATTGTAAGATAATTGGTGATCTGCCAAAAATAAATCTCTGGATAGAATGGGAGACCTTGAAGATACACAGCTAAGTATATGTGATAATAATGATGTCTACTACTTCATTAGGTTTTGATAAGTAAAACATTATAACCTGGTAAGAAATAATAGATATTGATCTTCTTGAGGTACTAAGAATGTCTAATAAGTAGTGATGGAAAAAGTGGATTGATAAAGGTTACATGAATAATATAGACGATAGAAACAAGAAACCTTCTTTCGAAAAAGAATTTCAACGAATTAGATTAAGCAAACCAGATACTTTATTCTTAAGAATGATCAATGAAGGAATAAATCAGAAATGATTATTTAATGAATCAAAAGTGAATATTTGAGTCCTAATCCTAACTGAGACTTAAGCATAAGATGCAGAATATGCTATTGAGAGCGTATGCAATTTTATTGATGTAAACTATCCAACTATGTGATTGAATTCTTGAATTTGAGTTGAAATTAAATATAAGAGATATAAATTAGATTTGATGAATGTGTTACCAATACAGGAAATTAAGATTTCAAATAAATCGAAATGTGTGGAGAAACTAGTATGAATGAGCAGACCTTAGAATAAGTCAATGTTAAATAAGAGGAAATTGAATGAATGGAGAAAATCAATTAAGAAAATAAGCCAATTGGGAAACTAAAAATAACATGAGATAATATTATATAATTGAGGAATTGGTTATTTAAGGAATTATGAGAAATAATTATGGGTATATAGAGTTTCGACTATATTGTTTGAGCAACAATGCCTCTGACAGTAACATGGCATTGAAGATTAAAGTGATCTAAGCAAAATTGGATTAATTAGTGACTATGATCATAGATGATATTTGGAGTGTATTCGAAAAGTTAAGAAGAATATTTTGAATACTTGAGGAAATTTTAGATATCATGAAGGTAGAAACAATTATATGCCAAGTTCCATAAAAGTGAATCTTAGCTTAATCCAATAAAATGTTGGGTCATCTAGTGTCTGAACATGGCATATTGGGCGACCTAAAGAAATTAGAGGTAATGATGAAGTGAGAAACTATAAGGAATATATAAGAGATCCGAAGTTTTCTAGAATTAGCTAAAAATTGGATACCAACAAAGACTGTTAGAGAGTTTTTACTAATCTTAGTCCTTTGACAAAAATGTCTGAGGGACATGTAAATTGTATGGACTGAATGTAAAAAGAATCCTTGATGAATTATAACACCGATGTAATTATATCGTTTGGTTTAGGAGATTATATCGTATGTAATGAAGTTTCATAACAGAAATTAGGATGAAATCTAATATAGCATAATCAAGTGATCTCGTATGCATGGAGACAGTTTAAGTCTCATGAACTGATTATTGATATATGATTTAGAAACTTGCTGCTACAGTAATTGGTTTGACAACTTGGAGACATTATATGTATAGAGACATTTATGATTTTATACCGATCGTTAAAGTCTGAGGTAATTATGGAATTTGAAAGAACTGAATATAAGGTTGAAACAATGGATAGAGTTACTTGAAAAATTTTGATTGTGCAAATGAGTATTTCCCAGTAAAGCCAATGTTGTAATTAGATGCATTGAACAGGAAATCCAATAGCAGTGTATTATAATTTAGATAGTGAGGTTGCCAAACCTAGTTCAATAAAGGGCATAGAATATTGAGTTGAATTTGGGGCAAAATGAAGTATTATTAGCTACATTGGAATTTAAAATTAGTTTGTTTGAAAAGATTAGCAAATCCCAATTGAGGATCCAGAATTGTGAATTTTAATGAGGAATTGAAAATGAATTTGAATTTTGAGACAGAATAGGAAAAATGTTACTTTGTGATTTAAATAAGAAAGATGTGTACTCAATAAAGATGATTGAGCAAAGATATTATTAGAGAAAGCATAAGTAGTAACCTATGTTATACTTCCTAGTAGGAATGAGCTGAAGCTACATTTAGCGGCTAAGAATGTAGAACCAAGTGACTGAATGTTTGAATTGCCAATAGTTTTAAATATTTAAGATATGTTTAGAGCTGATATTTTGGAGTTCATAGGAACATGACATCAATGTATAGTTCTAATTGACTACAGGCATAACAATTGTTATCACAGTGATATCATTAGAATAATGTATGAGGCGTATATGACAAAAAGAGTCGTTCGCCCTTACATTGAAACGAAGAGGACAATAAAAAAAGGTTGAAAGCTAGAATAGATTCGAGATACTATTGGTGAGTGAAATGAATCTATAATAAAAAAATAAAGTGGCTTATAAAAGAAGAATGAATTTTGGTGGATCAACATCAAAGTTATGAAATATAGTGAGACAAATCAAAGAGTAAGTGTAGTAACACTAAAGAGAAGTGAAAAATGAATTACTTTTGAGGGTATCACCTTGGCAAAATGTGCTCAGATTAGGAAAAAGGATAAACTAAGCTCGAATTGTATTAGTCCATATAAAGTCATTGAGAGCATAGGGCCAATAACTTCTGAGTTGTATTATCAATAAAGATGTCTCAAATTCATAATGTGTGATATGTGAGTATGCTAAGAAATATTGATATGATCGGAAAAAGATGTATTGTCAGCTTACGAAGTGAAAAATTTTGGGTAACTTGAATTATATTGAGGAAACAATTAAGATAGTGTGATATCTAAAGAAATAATTAGAGGATTGATTGATTACCTTGACTATGGTCAACTGGAATAAATTATTCGAGTGATAAAGTTAAATGGAAAATGGAGTAGTATTTGAGGAAACAATACCCCTGCCTTCCTGATCAAGCAGATAAGAATTTCGAGGACGAAATTGATTAAAGAGGGGAGAAATGTAACATCTCGTTCCTATACTAAAGGTTAGACCCTTAAGATACGACACATGTGAGATATCAATGAGAGGTTAGAAATTTGCATTTTCATGCTCATGCATACTTTAGAATACACGCAAGTGAATTTGAATTATTTTGCACACATTTAAATGACTGTACATGTACTTATTGACATTTTCCAGGTATAATTGATTATTAATGTGCTTGTATTGAGAATTGTGAATTATTTGTATTGAAAACCGAATTGGAGAAGTATAATAGTTGGATTAGAATTTTGGTGAATTTTAAGAGAAATTTTTAAAAAATGTTGGGTATTACTGGACTAGAAAAAATGTCAAGTGGCAAGTAAATTGATGAATGGAAATAGAAATAAGAGTTAAATGATATTAAAGAAATTTCATAGATGAATTTAGAATTTGTGAGAAAATGACTTTGAAAAATTGGAGACAATTATAGCAAAAATTGGAGATGATTGAACTAGTTAAAGGAGAAACTAGTTAAAGCCTTAGAAATTGGACAAGTGTCCAAGTTTTAAACCCACATTCCTTT
>JAOTAZ010000006.1:12010864-12026409 GCA_025629785.1 Erythroxylum oxycarpum
CTCTAATTGCTCTTCTATATCATACAACACACATTTACATACATCACAACTTTGCATAATTATATAAGTATTCATTTATGCACAAATGTGTATATCACTTATTTTGTCAAATTCATATTCAATAAGCACTTCCAATATATATTTCATGCATCAAATGCCTCAGACAGGCAATGTCCAGAATCAACACAATCACATTCACATAATAATTTAATACAGAATTTAAAACAAACAATTAATTAAATGCGACCATCTAGGTCGACTCACAATTTGCTTCAAATAGCTATTGCCTTGAAGTCCCAACGATGTCTAGATGTTATCACTCTAATTGCTCTTCTATATCATACAACAAACATTTACATACATCACAACTTTGCACAATTATATAAGTATTCATTTATGCACAAATGTGTATATGGATTATGCATAATGCGTGCTCAATGACAACCTGGGTATATTTCCTTTATTCTCATCTCATGCTCATTCATACTTCAAAACCCATTTAAGTCTAATTTTGAACTTAGGTTTACACCTCAATAATACAAACTTATTCCAAGTTTTTCACTCAATCATTCACCTTCTTTGAATCACATTATCTTTCATAGAATCACTTTTATTCTTATAACATCTCCAAAATTTCATATCTGAACACTTGGTAAAAAACAATCCATTCTTAGTGAATTCAAATGACAATGAAATTTTGTGGATAGGAAGGACAATGTGTGAGGAGTTTGTGGTTCAAGTTTCAAGTCAATCAGAGGTCTGGAGAAGAAGTTATGGCCAAAAGAGTGCAAGGTGTCGAAAGTTGTCAAACAACAATCCCCCTCTATTGTCACAAGCACATGATCGTGCAACTCCCCAATGTTCCTCTCTACCATAATCGTGCTTGTGCACAAACGTGCACTCCTTTATTCAAGCATCATTCCAGCTTTTCTTTCAAAATAGATTTTTGGGTCAATCTTACATGGACATTTTGACCAGGAAAACGAAGTATTTAGGTAGTACATTCTTCTAAACAAATGTTAACCTATGTCCTAGTTTCTAATGACACCAATTTCATGCAGTTTTTTTTCCAGTATTATGCAAATCACACTCAAAATACTATAGATTGTTCCCAAACTGCGACAACACACAATACTTAATTTCAAGACAAATTTTGAAACTCCTAGAGACAGAATTCAAATTCTCTTCCTTCATGAAAACTATAGTCATATGTCTCTAGTTTAATATAAACTTAACATTATCCCATTTGGATATATACAGTTCAAGATATGGCCAAACTACAGATGCATGTTCAGTGAAAACATTACAGCTAACATACTCTAGAAAATTTTCTTTCACTTTTCTAGATGTTTAACTCCTATATGTTACATTCAAACCATTTTATGCATAGTTCACCTACTCTACATCATTTCCTCTTCATTCTCACCTAAATATCAACTCATTATCATTGATAAACAAATTATAGTCCATGATTGATCATGAACACTAAAAACAAAACATCAACATATACATATGTTCATCAAATTTCTGCACACATTCTACTCCACTATCATTATCATTTACCACTAACTATCATCATATATGCTTCATTAATAAAGCCATGAAGAGTAATAATAATACATTTACTTGATTATCTCAAAGCTTCTTCAAAAATCATAACTTAACTCTAGCCTCTAAGCTTATACGATCATCAACTCTTCTAGGAGGAATAGGTTAGGTTTTTAGTTTCAAGATGAAGAGATAGCAAAGGCCTTGAAGAAGAAAAAGTAAAGGAAAGCAATATCTCAACGTGATGAGAGTGAGGGTGAGAAGATCGTGATTGAAGAAAATGAAAAAGATGAAGAAAAGAGCATAAACGTGAAAGATAAAACAAAGATGGTCTTTTAAATGTAAATAATGTGGGTTTAATGCTTAGTGAGCGTCTTGACACTTACCACATAAAAATCAAAATAGCATCTTTTACTAATGGTACTCAACATCATTAATATCTAGTCCATTTGTCACCTAATTTCTAACCCAATTGTCACCCAATTTTCAATGAAACTTGTCATTAAATCTTAATGTCACATATCAATAATTTCTACTGCCATTTATCAATTGTCTTGCTATTTGACATTTTTCTTAGTCCAAAAATACCCATAATTTTTAAATTTTCTCAAATTTTACCAAAAATTCTAAATCACTACTACTTATACACATCAACTTAATTTTTAAGAAACATAATCTATAATTCACGTTATAATCACATTAAAACAATCATTTATACCTAGAAAGTGTCAAATGAGTGTATGAACAAATCATTGTAATATCTGCAATAATCAAATTCATATGCATGTATGCTAACATTATGTATGAATACAAAATGCATTTTTATAGTCTTCTCATTGATATCTCTCATTTATAGTATTCTAGGGTTCTAACACTTAGCACGAGAAAACGAGATGTTACACATATCCTATCCATTTGAAACATCACATAATTTTTAACAAAATATGTAATCAAGTTTAGAATTCCCTTACTTTTTTAACTTGAAATTCCTACTCCAAAGAACAAGCCAATCAAACCCTTCATTTAACTAACACAAGTCCAAGATCAAGGTGCAAATCTTAACACCAAGAAGACAACATAGAAGATAACATAATCTATTTCCTTGATGCAATATTTGGCTAAGAATTTGGAGTGGCAATGCATGAATTTGGAGCAAATTTTAAAAGCTGATTGAGCAAGAAGAGAAAGAATAACGAGCAGAAACACTTATGCCTTAGCTGAACTCATTTGACGTTACGTGTCACTCCCACCATAAGGCATATGTCTCCTTTGCATGTATCACATAAGTCCTGCATTTAAGCTACCAATTGTCATACTTCCATTAAGTCATTTGTCACTTAATGAATGCTGCCAAATGCCACAATTCAACCAGGCCACTTGTCAATCAACCAATGTTGCCAAATGTTAATGCATTAGCTATGCCAAATGTCATTAACTTATAGGCTTAGTCATTCTAATTTTTCAGGTATCAACTTGACTTGCCACTTGACAATTTTCCTAGTCCAAATGTACATTTTAATACCTCAATTCTCTAATGGTATCAATTAATTCCAAAATCACTAACTATGATCCATTAAATCAAAATTTAAGATTAAAACAAAATTCAAAATATATATAACTTACAATCATGTCACAACTTTAACACTTATCATATATACCTTAATGGCCATGTAACATTTTAATATGGACCTTAGTCTTACCCTTAGAGCTCAAATCAAAAATATAATCCAAGGATTGCAATATAGGTTGCAACTTCGAGTCGTTTCACTTAATCGGAACTTAATGAAATGGAGCTAAGCTAGCCTATATGTTATGAAATGCAAGCTAAATTAGTAAGGAGGGGGTTTTGATTTTTGGAAATATTAACAAAATTAAATGAATTGTAAGATAGTGCGTAAAAAGTATTTGTTTGGATTTTTGGGAAAAGAAATTGGAAAGATAAAGACAATGATCAAGTGTGATAGAATTCTCTTGAAAATGAATTGTGTCTATCATAGTTCGAAATAAATTTTGGTGGAAGTGAAAATCACTAAGTTTCAAATGGTAAACCTTAAAGAACTCTTTAAGTTCAAGGTCTTAATCAATGAACTTCATTCCTTAAGACCTTGTTAAATGCCTTTAGTGTGTGTAGTGGGTAAATCAATGCAACAAGTTACTTGGGATCTCAAATCAACTCAATATCAAACACAACTATGCAAGATAAAAGAGATACAACAAGATCACAAATAAACATATATAAGACTTCATATATTTAAGCTCAAAGTTCTACATCAACAAATCCCAACAACATAATGAGTATCCAATACTTGATTAAACTCTAATCAAGAATGTTCAACTATAAATTACAAATCCTAAACCTAGGAATTTATAAATTATAGCTAAAAATGGATTAAGTCACTCTCTTTTTTTAAGCCTATTGAACTCAAGCCATCGCTAAATCTTCAAGAGGAGAGAGGTACCTAGCCCCGCATAACTCTAGGAGACTTCATAACTGAGAACCCACTTGAAGCATCCGTGGTAGCAGTTGACAGTGGAAAGAGAAAAATAGTGGTGTGGATGAGAGGAGATGAGGGTGCGTGTAGAAGAGTTGTTCGAATAGTATAGAGAGTGAATGATAATTCTCTTTGTTGTCGGCTCTCCTTCCATCTTAACCTAAAATAAGTAGTTTTTTTACAAACTGGGTTGATGAATCGGGTTGCACAGTGGGTAAATTTCTGAAAATGGTTCGAGTATTTGAAGATTCGTCGCGGCGACATGATGCGTTCGCTGCAGCAAACTTTTCCCGAAAGCTCTCTCCAATAATCTGTTGCACTCATCACGACGACAGAATTAATTCACACCGCAGTGAAATTAACTCAAAGAGTCTTTGCATGAATTCTTCATATTTTTCCGCAGCGAAACATCAACTTTCGTCGTGGCGAACTTTCCTGTTGCCCGATTAACTTGTTGACTTATCATTTTCAACCTTCACTCCTTGCTTTTACTTTGTGAGTCTCCTACAATAAAAAATGGTTGTATGCAGTATCAATTGTTCTCATAAAGTTAATTTAGTGCAATTAGCAATTATTTGTGACAATTTTACTCCTAAACTACATAAAGTAAAGGCAAGCACTCAAGAGTCAAATTAAGTATAAAATCTAAAATTAAGAGCCCAGAAGTGTAGTAAAAACCATGAAAATGTCACCAATTTATATAAGAAACTTGAGTTCAATCACATTTCAACTATGGTATAGTTTGGGGCCTTATAGAGTATGGTGAGAATCAACTAAAAGAAGGAAACATTAGACAAAATATGCACAAAAGAAAGGAGAACAACAATAAAGAAGGAAAAGGGCAAACAGAGAAGCAAAACAAAGCCATAAATGAGTGTTTATTTCCTTTTCCAAAAAGAAAAGGAACCTAATGAGGTGTTGGGAAGGAAACATCACACCTTAGCTAGCATTGACTAAAAATGAAATAAAATTTGGATGAAAATGAGAAATAAGAGTAGTGAAAGGAGGCTAACGAGTGACGAGAGTATTTGCTTCCAAGTCTATTTTAACACTACTAGTATTTAAATGTTAAAATTAAAGGCTTCATATAAATGTATAAATTTGTAAAATCATATATATCTTGTCCCCTTACAATTGGAGAATGATCAACTTATTAATAAAACATTACAATTCTTTACTTCTTAATTAGAACAACTTCTTATATGTGTATCTTTTATGTTTCAATCTTTAAGGCTCTGTCAAAAAGTAGTTTCTTTCCTTTCACTCTTATAATAAAGAAACTTATCATAGAATATCAATTTAAATTTTTACATGTATTATTGAAAAATTTAGTGGAATAAGAATTTAGGCTTTTTAGTAAATACATTTATATCAAGATTTATCATTTATTACTAATTTACTCAAGCAGTCTAATTTGAAAAAGAAAATAAAGCGTTATTTAGTCTTCACTTTATTTAACATTTAGATTTTAAACTTCAAAACTTTTTATTATATACAACATGATTGCATCACTACCCTTTATCTTTTTAAAGGTCTATTTCTTTTTTCACAAGACCTTTAATTTACCATAAATAAGAGATTCAAATGCTTTAATATTTTGACTACAAAATTAAAAATAACAGGGAATGTATGATTGCATGATTTCTTTTCATTAAAGTGTTATATATATATATATATGAGAAGATTTAGATATAATAAGGTAACTTTTACTTTCTTTTCTTGTTATTAAAAACATAATTTATAGTGCATTAACTATGGAAATAGTTTATCTTGTGCAAGTGGAACGTTGATCTTGAATTGAAAGTAATTTCAAAGTTTTGGAACTATAGTAAGTCAATAATTATTTAACAAACCTGATAATTCAAATTTTGTAATTTATGAAGATAAAGAGTTTTATCTATTAAGAGACTATTTTAATTTTTAAATGGATTAATCTTTCGTTCTAAAAATCGAGCATTATATGGAATTAAAATAAAAGTTTGGATGCTTGAAAACTTGCAAAATTTCTAATTGAAACCTAATCATTAAGCTAAGTTGACATTAGACATGACGATAAGGAGGTTTTTAATTTTTTTTAAAAGAAAATTTTTATTATCAAAATCAAGGAGAGTAAGGTAAAGAAATTATTTAAGCTATCAAAGTTAACTTAAATATGTAAAAGGAATCTATTAATTGCATGGAAGTTACTACTTATTAGGAAGTGTCAGTTATTTCCTTGCTCTAAGCTACAGGGCTATGTCAATGAAATAATAATAAGTTCCATATCAAAAACTTAAACATCTTCATCTTCATCTAGAAGTACCAAAGATTAGTGTAAATGTAGGTGTTACTTTCTATTCCCTATGTGGAAGTCTCCATTTGAGTAGCAAGTCTTCATTACAATTCATCTATAGCTTATGAGATATTAGTTTGTCCTTGATGTTATTCACTACAGTGTTAATAATCCTTTATTAATGTACCTTTTCATTAAAAAGATCTTTTCCTTTTACCATATATTGAGTTTCTTAAAATAAAGCTTGAATACAATCTAATCTACTTCTTTCCTCTTCTAATTTCTACAACATCAGCCTAAATGGTCTCACCAACTACTAGTGGGGATATTTGAATGGCACAATCCTTTGATAAAGTTCCAAATCCTTGATGTATACTGATAATTAGAGAAAATGATTTGTAGAATCATCATTCTAACTGCAAACACACAAATATCATTTACGCTAAGGAATTTTTTATTTGAACTAATGTGCTTAATCTCCCTTTGATAGCTATACAAAATATGTTAGAGACCTTAGGATAAGCCTATTAAAACTAGACTAAATTATACCAAGTGATTGTGGAAACTTGTCCATTTAACAATAAGATGCATGAAGCACTAATGAACTTTATAGATTAATATCTCTTCCATTTAATCTAGTCTTCCTAATTTGGGGAAAGCTAGATCAATAAATTGCGTGCATATGATAATTAGAGATCTTTCTACTATATGCATATAAGGCTTCATATACTGATTTACTATTTGCTATTTCACCTATTATTGTATTGAGTTCTTGAACCCCACTTAAAGCTCATAGGATGGACAGGTTATCATGCTAAAAGAAATATGAGATGCCATTACCAATCCTATATAAGAACTCCATTGTTTTTCTCAATTTTAGCTTGAATAAATGAGTCATTATCCATTTTTTAGTCATGCTTTGGTTCCAAATTCCAAAGTCTCCTATCCTTTATATAATAAGCATGAATCCACCTTACCTATAAGGAATTCTTTTCATTTATGATCCTCCATATTCATTTAAGCAGTTACATCTAGTTGGTGATCTTTATTGGCAATGTTCTAATTCCTTCAACCTTCTTATCCTTACATAGTTCACTCCATTTTACTTTTGGTAAATAACTTTTATTTCCATTAGTAGATGAACTTCCTCGGATTCTTCTTAATGGCTTTGCTATTATTTTTAGGGAACCATAGGTGAGAAGAATAATACATACGTAAACTTCTTAGAGAAGAATAATACATATGTAAACTTCTTAGTATTGAATCAACTAGTTAGATCCTTTCCTAAAGAGATAAGTTTTTATTGCTCCAACTTATGACTCTTAAGCTAATATTTTCAATTCGAGGCTTGGAGTTAATATAAGAAAGCCTCTTTGAAATTATTGAATGTCGAGATAGGTGATAGGGGTTAGCGGCTTTCAACCTTGTAATTCATACAAAACAATTTGGTGAAACCACCTACACTAATGGAGAAAATCAATTGACTTTTATCCTTATTGATAGGGAGGCCTGAGAGGAATTTAAAAGTATTCATAACTATCATTAACAAACTAACTGAATTGGTATTTGCTTTGAAGAAAAGTATTAGATCTTCTGCAGATGATAAGCTAGTTATTCTCATGATTTTGTATTTGGACTAAATTTAAAGCTTTTATTCTAACTAGTCAAGCTCCATATGAGCCTTAAAAGAACCTCTATTCCTGGGGTAAAAAGTTAAAGGAAAAAAGTGTCCCTTTATCTTAATCCCCTTACTCTCCTTTAACAAGATTTTAAGCTTTCTATTAACCAAAATCCTATAGCAGATAATGGATATACATTATGTAATCCAATAAGTGAACATAGTAGGGAAACCAAAGGCATATAAAGTATTCTAAATGAAGCTTCAGTATAATGATCAAAGGAATTATAAAAGTCAACTTTGGTAGTGCAATTCTTGCTTAAATTCTTCCTATTATAGTTATTGAAAATTTTTGGTGATAACAACATTTTATCCCATATTAATCTACCTTCAATAAAGGTTCCTTTATAGCTATAAGCTATTTGTGCAAGCATTGGTTTCAATCTTTTCGCTAAAAATTTACCAATTATCTTATAGATTGTATTACAACAACGAAATGGGTCTAAAATCCTTTAATAAGTTAAGAGATTGTACTTTGGGTATGAGGCATATATGTATGTCTTGTTTAGCTCATTTAATAATCTCCTATTATCAAATAATTCAAAAACCTCATTAATCACCATTGTTTTAGTGATAGGCTAAGTTTTGTGAAAGAAAAAGGTATTAAGACCATCAAATCCTGGTGCCTTGCTAGGATGTAGAGAAAAAGAGCCTCTTCCCTATCTCTTGCTTCAAAAGGTTTAATTAATAATTCAATTACTTTTGTAGATATTTTTTTTTGCTTGATAATGGATTTTAAAAGATTAAAGGATGAACCATCAATGCTAGTTCTAAATGTATTAATGAAGAAATGATAAGCCTCCAACAAATTTTATATAAAAATATTATTATTTTAAATTTTGGTCCTATTAAAAATTAAAATTTTGCTTCCATTAATTTAATTGGTAACAAAAAATAGATATATTAAAATATCAAATAAAAATTAAATCTGAGCCCATCCATTTTTATTAAGATTAATTACTATTATTTGGGCCTATGATTTTTTTAAATGAAAGCCTACAAATAAAGAAATAAAAATTATATGCTTAATTAACTTTTTTATTCATATTTTGATACCCTTTTAGCTTCTTCAGCACACTACTTTTTGCCTTTTTAGCTTCTTCTTCTCCTAACTCCATGAGAACCACCACACCCAAAGCAAGAAACAATTTTCTACTATTGTTATCCAAGGCCCTGTTAAGTCAAGAAGACTTCACTTCTATTATTTGATTGTCATTAAAATTAATAGAAGATTATTATTATTTGATTGTTAAGTCAAGAAGACTTCACTTCTACTAATTTTGATGACAATCAAATAATAATAATCTTATAAATGTGTGAACTATGTTGATGAGATTGTTAAGTTACGCAGAAAAATGTAAGTGACACAAATTGTCAACTTAAGACGATACACAGTCAACCCTAGAAGATACATGGTCAAACCTAGACGATACTTCAAACTCAAGACGGTCATCCTAAGAAGATCATGACGGTCAACATAAGAAGATAAAGAAGGTCAACATAAGAAGATACAGAAGGTCAACATAAGAAGATACAAAAGGTCAACTCAAGATGATACTTAAAAGTTAATTACGACAAAGCGCCTTAGATAGACCAAATGAAAGACCGACATTAGATAAAACGCGGCACTAAAAGAAGCATAGTACCAAACGATGCAAATGAAAAAGATTCTAGAACATCAGTCAGTTAGTTAGTTGGAGTTAGTTATAGGACTCAACTAATAGCGGTTTCTAGAAGATTCAAGAAGTTGTTTTCTCAAGAAGACAGTTAAAGTTTTAGGCTATAAATACTAGGTATAGTCGTAAACAAAAAAGATAATGTTTTTTACAACAAGATACAATACAAAAGAGAGACAATCTTATTGTAACTCTGTATTCAAGTGCGAAAGAAAGAGATCAAACACATCTATAACGTGAAGTTCGAGCAATATCTTTCCAAGAGAAAGAAAGGGTAGAGCCTAGAGAGGCTAAGAAAGGAGTAAAAAAATACTTTGTGAGAGAGACCTGAAGAGGCTCTGTAAGTGTAGAAAGAATACTTGTAATGTTGAAGAGTATAGTGAAATCTCAGACAAACTCTGAGGACTAGACGTAGCCCAAGGTTAAGGTGAACCAGTATAAAATCGTAGCGTCTATTCTCTAACCCTTATCTTTTGTTTTTTTGTTAGAAGATTAGATAATAATTTTTCCGATTGCATTACTAATTGACTTAAGAGAATTGTTTTGTAATCATCTAAATTAGTAAAGAAATTCAAGAAATTTTTAAAGATTAAAATCTTTGAAGATTTAACACAATCAACCCCTTCTTGTGTATTCTATATATTATACGTGATTTCTATATTAACAAGTGATTTAATTCAGTTGGTATTAGAGCAAGGTTTCCAAGAAACACTTTTACAAAGTGAGGACAAAGATCCATAGCTAAATCACATATTTTTGTAGCTGAAGGTGCCTCAGTCACAAGACACCTTGCATTCAATGGTGGAGACTATCATTATTGGAAGGACAAGACGCGACTCTTCATAGAATCCACACATATTGATCTTTGGGATATTAATGAAAATGGACCATATACACCAACAAACAACAAAGGGAATAGTATCTTTCGTGACCAATGGACAGTTGATCAGAAACCTCATTTTCAGTTAAATTCAAAGGCCAAGTTCTTTTTAAGTTGTGCTCTAAGCAGAAGTGAATATGATAAGGTTCATGGATGCAAATTTGCAGAGGAAATGTGGGATACATTAGCCATTGCACATGAAGGCACAAATCAGGTGAAAGAGTCCAAGATTAGTATTCTTGTTCTTCAGTATGAGCTATTTAAGATGAAAGATGATGAGACTATCAATCAGATGTTTGGGTGATTCCAAACAATTATTAATGAACTTAAAGCTCTAGGGAGAATCTACAAAAGTCAAGATCATGTCAGAAAGATTCTCAGGAGTCTTCTAAAAAAATGTAGACCCAAATTAACAGCAATACAAGAGGCCAAGGATTTAAGTTAGCTGAAGCTAGATGAATTGCTTGGTTCACTGAAAATTCATGAAGTAGAGCTTGATACAAAAGATAAACATAGAAGAGATAAATCTATTGCATTAAAGGCTAGACAAAAGAATTAGAAGATTCAGAAAAATAGAAGCACATCTTCAAAAGCATTAAAGATTGAAGAAATAAAAAAGGATGATGATAGTGAATCTAATCAAGATTTAAGTGAAGATGATGATGAATTATCCTTCATTTCAAGAAAGATTATAAGGATGTGAAAAAAGAAATCAAGAGGAAATAAAGACTTCTCTTTTAAGAAGAATAGTAAAGATGATTCAAAGAATGAGAAAAGTTCTATCGTTTGCTATGAGTGTAGTAAACCAGGACATTACAAGTCTAAATGCCCGTTGCTCAAAAGAAAACAAAAGAAAAGTAAAGAAAACAAAAAGAGCATGATGGTAACATGAGAAGATCTAGACTCGTCTGAATCTGAATCCAACTCAAAAACTTCAGAACATGCAAATACATGCTTGGTAGCTGAGACGGAATGCGATGATAAGGTAATTTCTAACTTTAATCATCTTCAGGATCCGCATTTAGAATTGTTAGAAGATTCACATGCTATCTTAAAACAATAGAGGATATTGAAAAAGAAATTTGCTGAAAGTTTAAAGAACACAAAACTTTTAGCAAAAGAAAACATCTGCCTTAAGAAATAAGTAGACGATATGAAAAAGAAAGTAACTATAGATAGATCTGAGGAAATTAATCAACTAAAACAACAGATTAATAGTCTCTCAACAGATTTATCAACATTTACTGAAAACACAAAAAGAATGAATGATATGATTGGAAGATATAAACATCTAAATGATAAGAGTGGTTTAGGTTTTGATAATAATAATGTTCGTCATAATAAGAGTTTTGTTCCTAATAGAAAGAAAAAAAACAATATTATTATTATTTGATGAAAACTGTAAGGCTAACCCCAACGGACCCAAGAAAATATAAGTACCTAAAAAGGATATAATATATACTGCAGATCTCCCTTTTTAGAAAAAGCAACCAGCACCAATGGTACTTGGACAGTGGCTGCTCGCAACCTATAATGGGAAGAAGGTCTATGTTCCTAAACCTCCAATATAAGTAAGGAGGATCAGTAACTTTTGGAGACAACCAGCAGGGCAAAATAGTTGGAATCGGCAAAATTGGTAAAGATTCTTTTTTGTCTATTTATAATGTTCTATTAGTTGAAGGCTTAAAGCATAATCTAATTAATGTAAGTCAATTATGTGATTCTGGTTTTGAAGTATCCTTTAATCAAAATTCTTATGTACTCAAAAACAAGGATAGTTCCATAATCTTTTCTGCCAAGAGACGAAATAATCTCTATAAAATTAACTTAGACGATTTAAAAAGTCAAAATATTTCATGTCTTATATCAACAGATGAGGAAAACCTGATTTGGCCCAAAAAACTAAGTCATGTTAGTTTTAAACATATTTCCAAGTTAGTTAGACATGATTTGGTAAGAGGGTTATTCTATCCAAGAAGATCATATTCTAATCTTTTGTGACAACATAAGTGCTATTAATCTCTTAAAGAATCTAACACAACACTCGAGGGCAAAGCATATTGAAGTTAGACATCATTTTATACGAACAGTAACTTTTTAAGAGTATGTATAAGAATGAAATCTTCTCAAGATTCTAAAATACCTTATATTATAGAATTTTCTTGAAAAACATTGAAATCGACTTATTTTGTACTATCAAGAAAGACAACTCAATACTCTGTTCTAAACTTGAAGTTCCTCTCATTTCATATTCTTATGTTTAGATACTAACCTTGCTACGTTAAGTGAAATACATTTGTGTGTTTAGTATTTATTTGTTACAGATCAAAAATGGAGAAATCTCTTATCTATGGGAGACACGTTGATTTCACTTCCTTGAAGAAAAATCAGATGGACATCGAACCAGAAATTGAAGCAGTTGGATGGGAAAATTTCTTCAACATTCGTGAGATGAACTATTTGAATGAAATATATATGTTCTAGAAGAATGTAAAGGTGGTGGACAACACCTTAGTATCAATGGTAGATGGGTTGTCGGTCATAGTCACATAAGATTCTATTGAGAAGGCTATTGGGTGTCCAAGTATTGGAGCAAAACCATTTAACAATACAAAATGGATCGCTCAAGGTCGTTTAGACAAAGCTCACATCGATCGAAAACTATATGGATATAGTAATCCAGGAGTCAATAAGTCTTCAACCCTCCTTCCGAAGGCTAGGGTTCTTCATTCACTTCTTCTCCATTGTATTTTACCAAGAGTAGGCTCAAAGGATTCAATGATAATGAATGATGAACATTGTTTGTTTCATCTACTTACTCACAAAATGGGAATTAAGATTGAAGCTGAAGTGGATATAGGTTCTACACCGAAAGCAAAGTCTAAGGGAGAGCGCATAATAAGATGAAGTAGGAGTGAACATGTTCTGTCTGAAATACAAACAAAACCTCAATTAACAGGAACATCAATAGAAGAAAAGGCTGAACAATCATCTGATGTGTTAATACAACACAAGACGATTCTACAGAGGGAGGAAAGCAAGGTTCAATAATCTACTCATCAAGTATCTCTGAAGAGGAAGGCTGAGACGCTCTAATTAGAAAAAGCCAAACAATCAAGAAGGTCACCAAGATTATTGACTTTACGACAAAAATAATAGAAGAAGCAGAAAGTTTTGATTCCTGGAGGAGATTCTGAGAAGCAAGAGCAACGACAAAACCTACCAAATCAATTGTCTCTATCCTATAAAGTCAATTAGCAAAATCATCTGGAGAGACAGAGATAAAAAGGAAGTTAGTATTTAAAAAGAAGAAGCCTCAATAACAACTCTCTTCTAAACTAGTAAAAGAACAAAAGAAGATGAAGCTTACTTAGAAAAAGATTTCTTCATCTAATGTTCCACAAAAAGTACAGATAGTTGAACACCAGTTAGTAACTTACAATCCTTCTGAACCAACCAAGAAAAAGGATTTGAAAATGAAGATTATAGAAGAATCAGTACCTGATCGAAATAGAAGTTTAATTATTATTAGAGAACCTTTTAAGCAGACAGTCAAGGTACAAGTTGAGCCTATACCAATAAACAATCAAACAATACATCTTCTCAGTCATGAAGAATGAAGACTATATAGTATTCTGCGAGATGAAAAGTCAGAACCATATCTAATAAAGATTTCAAAAGATCGTTATATTATCTATCCGATAACAAGCAAAACAATAATAAAGATTGAACCAGATGTATAACCAAGATGTTCAACCCCCGTAATAAACAAAGAATAAGGGACGAAGAAGATGCTTCCTAAAAGGCATAAAGATGATCCCACTGCAAAACAGATTCAAATGGGTGTGAAGAACATAGACGATGCATATTATGCAGCTCAACCTTTAGGTGTCTATGTATCACATCATATATTAAGGGCATTATGGAGTCAATTTGGAGTGTTTACCACAGATGAAAGTTTCAACGTAGTTGGCACTATGACAGAAGGAAGGTATAGGAGTATCACAATAGAAGGTATCAATTTCAATTTAGAAACCATTGTGCATTTAATCATGCATTTCATACCTTCAGTAAAAAATGTGTTACACCTTCTTGGGCAACCAATTCTAAAACTACCCAGACTTGAAGATCTTGATCTCCCAAAAGGAAAACAAACCTTCAAACTACCCTCAATCAAAATTATAGAGTTAGACGTTTCACCTAGATAATCATCTGTTGCTGAACACCTTCATCCACTTAGTGAAATACAATAAGATCATATTGTTAATTCGGATTTCTTGAAGCATTTCATCAATTGGACTAAAACTGGTCACAAGTAGAAGGAAGTTCAAGAAGCCTTATCAAAAAATATTGAGGAAATTCATACTAAGGTTGATGAACTGGGTGATTTAATGGGTGATCTTCATGTTGGATCACGTACGGTCCGAAGATTCACAATACACTGCGGAAAAGGCCATACAACAACATGAAGTATAATCGAAAATACCAAGGATGCACGAAAATACCTTATTGTCGTGGATAGGTTGCTTCTTTTTTGGATTCCAAGACACTGCTAACACGAATGCCCTCTACCAGTATCCACGCGAGTATGCACGATCCGGACTGCAGCTGTCGTGTGCTAGCAAGTCCTGAAACTCTTTCCGAACGCCTCACGATTTTCCTCTCGGATGGTGGCTAGAGTTTCGTGTAACCTATATATCTTCTTCTTCTTTTTTAATGAGACCTAAGCTTCTCTATTTATAGAGAAAACCTAATCCTATCGAAGCCCAATAAGTTTTGGCCCATTATATCTCATATAATAAAGCCCGACAACTTAATTCAAACTAGCCTAATAAATATGTCCACAGATATTTATTCAATGCCTAATAGATTAGGCCCAAGAGAATAAGCCCAGATCACATCACTCTTTGTGTGCGACCCTCTAGGCTCATTTGATGTTGGCAATGGGCTTGATCACACTTCAAGGCCCATAAGTCATAAGCGGCCTCTAGCAAGACAT
>JAOTAZ010000006.1:12056949-12067481 GCA_025629785.1 Erythroxylum oxycarpum
GGGATCTTGGAGTTCCAGATTTACCTCCTCTCGGCTCTTGGGGTGGGGTCGTAGGGGCTTAGGATTAGTCCGGCGAAACCGAGATACCTAATGTAATCAAAAAAAAAAAAAAAAAAATACTGCGTCGACTGCACGGGTATCCATGTCGATCCTATATGCCAAAGAAGATATTATTCAGTACACGCTAAATAATATTCTGATGCTCCTCCATGAAGATCAAAAGATTAGAAACTTTAAAAAACGTCAGTCTTCCCTCGACTTACTGTATAACTATACTGTTCGCCTTAAAAAAAAAATCAGTCTAATCGGCTGTGTGGAGTTTCTTTCAAGGGAGCTTGGAGCCTTGGATTGCGAAGGTGAAAATGCGTTAAAAAAAAGCCTAGATAGGTAAAAGAAGAACGGAGAGATCATCGTCTTGGGCTTTGCAACTTCCCAGAAAATGTGTTTCAAGAAAAGTCTAGTTTAGTTCTAGTTCTTGTATCTTAATATTTTCTAGCTATTTCAGAAATTGTAAAGATGATAATGAAGCAGTAACAATAGCCATTATTGTTTCAACAACAAAATCCTTCAGAAATACTAGGATAGGACCCGTTGCAATCAATTATGCATGTCATAATTGGGACATGAGGATTTGAATGGAGGTTGCCCTCGCCCTCAAAAGGAGGGTATAACTTTAGGATTTACTGGTTGAGAGCGCACAACGCCGTGTCATTCTTATCTGAGTGAAGGCTTCTGGCCACATATCGAACCTTTTATCAGAAAATGACGCCCCTGTATGTATAATGCATGTTATCCTAGTTATTTATTATGGCTTTGTTCCCCCAGACATCAAGAAACTGAAATCTGTACACGCATTCCCAAGCATTGATTGTTATGATAACTTTCTCTTCAGTTTATTTATACATCATCTCTTGTAAAGTTCTATCGCCAACTCTAATCATTATTTAGACATCATCCGAACTTGTTATAAGAATGTTGTCTATTGATTTGGAGCTTTTATCTAAACATCCACCAAGCATCTTAACAAAGATGATCTCATTCTCTACAAATTTATTTGAAAGTAAGTGATTGCAGAATAAGAATTGTACTTAAGTTGTATTGAAAAGGAAATGCATACAACGAAGAAGAAATATATTAAATAAAATGTAAGTAATTATGGTGTGTATTTAAAACCTAAGTAACAATTTTGGTCTGAAAATTAGCTAATACCTTGAACTTTATAATCATATCTACACACCTCAAATTCTAATCCATTTGCTCACATCACAAGCCAGCTTCAATGATCGCTAACATTTAATGCGAACCCATCAATTCCTTTAGATCAAGGCAATTCCAAAGTTCAGCCTTCCTTGGAATGGATATCTCCTCCTATTAACCTTTTCCCCTTTTGAATTTTTTACCTTACAAGACCATAAGAAAGCTGTGATACGCCTTTCAATCTCCTTGACAACTCCCTTAGGAAGTATAAGATGGGCACTCCAATGCATATGTAGATTGCTTAGTGTATAATTGATAAGATCAGCCTAGCAGCAAAGGATAAAAATCTATCTTGCCAGGCATTGATTCTTACTTTGAATGGTTCAATCACTGGAACTAGTCAATAAATTTTGGCTTAGCATTGGCAATGCCAAGATATCTGAATGGTGGAATTTGAATTATGAAGCCAGCACGCCTGCTCAACTTTGACTAATTCCTCACATCAGAAAGTATGAACTTATTACTTTTGTTGGCATTAACCTTTAGTCTAAAACATGCTGAGAATAACTCCAAAATGCCCAAGATTATTTCAATGGATTGGATGTCAACATCATATAAAAACATTAGATCATTAGCAAAAGAATCAAGTGTGTGATCCTTAGCTCTCTACATTTATGGTGATATTAAAACCTACCATTCCAAGAGATGAGATTTGAGACCATCTTAAATAGAGCTTCTATATATTAACATTGTGAATAGGTAAGGGGAAAGTGGATCCCTTTGCCTGATTTCATTGGTGTTTTTAAAGATTTGAGTAGGTGCTCCATTTATTAGAATAGTAAAGGTAGTTATGGTGATGTATTCATTATCCATTTCACAAACTGTGTTGGGAATCCAAGAGCTATTAAACAAGATTCAATAAAATCTCATGTGATGGCATTAAAAGCTTTGAAGAAATCAAATTTGACCATACAACTTTTCATTGCTCTTCCAAAGGTGTAGTCCTTCATTAATTCCTGTATGAGCAATATGTTGTCTCCTATTGATCTTCCAGGTATGAATACACCTTGAGCTAAATTAATGACATTTTTCAAAGCCAATTTCAATATATTTGTAAGGAGCTTTGCAATTACCTTGTAGACTGTATTACAGTAAGATAAAAACTTGTAATTCATCATGGACGAGATATTTTGCTTCTTTGGGATGAGGCATATGAAGGTTTTGTTCATTTCCTTTGGCATATTTGATGAAGGAAAAAATTCCTAGATAGCTTCAGTAAAAAGGTTACCAGTTATATCTCAAGTCTCTTGGAAGAAACATGCAAAATATCCATCAAATTTAGGTGCTTTGGAGGGCTGCAATCTGTTTAATCTCTTTTTTTGTGTAGGGTGTCACTCCGTATTCCATCATCTGTTGATTGATTACTCTCGCAAAGAATCTACTAATGTTGAATTCTCTTAGGATGTTGTCTTTAGATCCCAAATTAATGAAAAAAATCTAGAGCTATTTCCTGCATCTTGCTCTGATTAGTATGTGGAATTTCATATTCATCTTAGAGCTCAGTTATCTTGTTTATGTTCTTCTCGCTAGTATAAAAGAATGGAATAATTGTGTTTGCCTCTCTATCCCTTAACTAATTGATCCTTGATTTATGCCTTCATTTTAAGTTGTGCAAGTATAGTGCCTCCTGAGACTCCTTCATTCCTTGAATTTCTAATGTTCTCATAGGGTTGTTATGGGGATGCGTACAACAATTTTCTTGATCCTGACTCAGTCTATTCTTGGCTTTTGTTACTCCTTTATTATGTTCTTTAGCAAAATCCTTAGTTGCAACTTTAACATTTTTCAGTTTCTTCGTAAGCTGAAAAGCCTAATGTCCTTTCAATTTAATTGGTAAACACCATCTCTTGGAAACCTGTTCTTTGAGTTAAGCTATTAAAGAATATGAATGGACCTTCTGAGGTTTTGGAGTGGAAACACCTCATGATATCTTTCCAAGAGTGATCAGAACAAATATTATCACCAAAATGAACATAGGAATGTAAAAATTGTTTAAGCCAATGTTGATTAAACCTGTCTTAACTTCTTTCTGATCAACAAGACTATTGCCACTTTAAAAACTCAAAAAGAGAGAGAGACTGCCACTCAAGTCCACAGAATTTTCAACTTGCGTTTAGGTCTACTGCTACCCACTGGCTTGCAATATTAATTGGCCCTATGCATCTGTTCTATTTCATCAATGGTTGAACATATACCGTCTCATACTAGGCATCATTGTGAGGCTGAGAGCAATAGCTTTTTCAATAGGAAACCTAAGTTCGCTGGATATCACACCCATTCCACGTATTTCTCACAGCTGAAAAATGAAATAATATAGTCATAGGCCCAATCAGATCAAGTACAGCCTAAACTCATATCTTCTAAACAGTCCTACTCATAATTCAACCAACATCTTGCTATTCCAGGCACTTACATTTGTATGAGCACTTTGTTGCTCGGTATCGCTCATGCAAAATAGTTTATACACATGTCTCTTCTGCTCAACCTGATGTATTTACTGGTTTGTTAAAGGAATGAAAGCCATAATTATCAAAACAAGGCACCGCGGAGTCGTAATTCATGCCTGAAATGGATTTGATTCTGACCAACCGTCAAAGCCAGAATCTCTTCCAGCACATAATGTCTAGTCAAACATAACCCATTACAAATGACTCAAGGGGCCACCATAAGTTAGAAGTCATCTTACCACTGAGACAAACGTCCTGAAGCTGCTTTAGCTAGGAATTCGTAGAACTCCAACTTCCAACAGTGCATTTCACCTCATACCCATGTGAGGAATCAGAGTTCATAAAAGACGCTAGCAAGTCCCAGGGTCAGGAAGGCAGAAGGAAAGAATAAAATACAACTCCCAACAAAACTTTGCTCAACTGATAATAAACTAGAAGTTCTGTGAGGAATATAGGATTGCGTTTATTTGTTATTTTCCCAACCAAGATTAAAGTATTGTATGCAATGTTCCAATAACATATTAAACTTCATTTTGTACAAGTTCAGATCTTATGATTTAAGTAAGTTAACACTCTTTCTCATGCAAGCACATAAGGAAAATTTGAAAAAAATTATCATCTACTTCCAATTGGGTATAATAGCCTGTAAACACTGAACATACAGTTCACAACTTGAAGACAAACAAATACAGCTAGTAAGAGCCAACGACATAAATATAACAATTCAATCTCAAAAAGTTATTATAGGAATGCCCTTTGGGTATTCACTTCAAAATATAGAAACCAAAGTCAATCCTGCATTTCCAATTTCATACAATATGAGCTTCTCCAACAGCAATTTCTAGTTTCATAAACAATTTACGAAAGGATAAATTAGAAATCATTTAGAAATATAATAGATTTAGCCTTACAAATCTACATCCACATAATCGTTCCTAATAGATAATCAACTTGACAAACTAAAAGTTTTGATATCAGTTACTATTTAAGCAAAAATTGTAAGACTTATTCAATAACACCATGAGTTTCATCAAAACCTACCTAGCTTAAGCACTTTATTTATAATCCCTCGTGTTTGGAATACTAATTAATGAACAACAAATGTTACATTTGGAGGGCCTGACTTTCTGGTTATTCTCTTTTCTTTTTCATGTCAAAATTAAGAAGCACTACTGTGTACTTGTGAGAATAGATGTTTCCTTTTATTCAAGGAGATTATAGTGATCAAAAGGGGGTTCTTCACAGAGAACCCAGCGAATGAGATGTTAATCTTGCCACTATAATTCAAAGATAATGATTTAATCTGATATTACTATCTACAAGGATGCTATAGTCTGCCCCAGTTAAACTGTATGGTTCTCTAGAGAAAATGCTAAACTGAATTATCAAGACAAAAGAAGTCTTACTGCATGCTTCAAGGAAAGACCTAAATTTTCTGGTTACCCTCTTTTCTTTTGCATTATCATGTCAAAATTAAGAAGCAGTCCATTGTATACTTGTGAAAACATACTCAGAAACACATATACATGTACGCAAGGAGATTAGAACAATCAAGGGGGGTTCCCATCAATAAACCAAATGAAAGAGATGTTAATTTTAGCCACTATAATTCAAAGATATTGCTTTAATCTGATGCTACAATCTACAATCATATAATGAGTTGCTTCTATTAGTCACTAAATAGGCAGCCATGGTTGCCAAGATTTATCAATGATTATGTGCATTAGGTAGGCAACCTCCAGATAGAAGTTACCATTTTGAAAAAAGTCTTCAGCTATATCTTGACACGTCCTAACATTCAATGTCTCTCTTCCTTAAAGGATAGCAAGGATGCTGGGTCTTTACTAGATACTCCTTTTCAATAGTTTAATGTCCGAAAACGTAAAATTTGTTAGCAAGACTCACTAGTATCATCGGCACCATTCTTTTCTGGCTAATTTGAAACAACCCCATCTTCAATTAAACAAAGGCTTCAAGGATATCTGTACTGAGGCACGGAAGTAAATGACCAGGAAAGCAATCATAATGATGTGATATTCTCAAGAGTTAGAGAGAAATGATTTGCCATTCTCAATACGTAGAAAGAAAGTTAAGAACTTTTGGAGGATCAGAATTTAATTAACAAATGAGAAGGTAACACGCACCTCTATCATACTGAGGATTCCTTCCCCACAACCTTAACTGAAAGATCCATATTAGCAGTGTAATGTAGACAAAACGTTAGAAGGACACGTAAAATGCCCAAAAGTGTGATTCATTCCTTGCATTTCCTTCTCTGTTTCACTTGAATGTCATAATATAGCCCACTTTAACCGTCTTAAAGTCATCAAGAAAGTTGGATCAAGCCATAATTATGTTCTCCAATTTTCACGCCACTCCCTAAACAAATTTGAAGTAATAACTCAATTTCTAGAAATGCAGCCCTCATAATTACCACAAATTTGTTTCAACTGTCCATTCAAAGCACATAAAGCGACATATATTTCCTTACTTTGCCAATGTCTTGTATCTTTTGCCAGAAACTCATGGACCTTTTGCCCTATTTGTATTAAGCTACATCCAGGAAGTTTTTCTATCCTCTGTTGCCTCATTAACATCCACAAGCCTGAGGATTGTTCCCAATGTCCTATTGATGCATTCATGTTTGAGATTAACGTCAGACAGCTAGGATTCGATGGTTCATCATTTAGTATTTTTCTGGTAACTGTTTCCAACAAGTCAACATTCCCATGTACCTTGCAGGAACCTAACAATGAGGCCCAGATGACAGCATTTGGCTCTAAATGCATGCTTTGTATGAATGTAATGGCTTCCTCCAACCGTCCTGCTCGACCAAGTAGATCAACCATGCAACCATAATGTTCAATCTGTGGTACAATGTGAAATAAATTGACCATCTGGTCAAAAACTCTTGTGCCTTCTTCCACCAAACCCCCGTGGGTGCAAGCCGATAAAATAGCAATGAAAATGATGCCATCTGGTTTCTCTCCTTCTAAACACATTCTATTAAAGATATCTAGAGCTTCTTTGCTGTGCCCATTCATAGCAAGCCCCGTAATTATTACTGTCCATGTAATTACACATTTATTGACCATCTTGTTGAAAACTGTTTTTGCATTTTTTACATCCCCACATTTAGCATACATGTCTATCATAGCATTGCCTATTGGGTTGGACAACTCAAAGTTGTTTTTCTTCATATAGGAATCAATCCATTTCCCATGTTCAAGAGATCCCAAGTGAGAACAAGCAGAGAGCAAGCTGACTAACGTACTTTGATCAGGCCTACACTTGCCATCTGTTAACATCTGATGAAAAATGTGAAAGGCTTGATCAAATAAATGGTTTTGAACACAACCTGCAATCATGGCATTCCATGTAACCACAGTTTTGGTAGGCATCTTCTCGAATAAATAGCTAGCAGATTCAAGATCACCAATAGTAGTGTATCCTGTTATTAATGCTGTCCAAGAAACCACAGTCTTCTCGGGCATTTGATCAAAAATATATCTTGCTTTCCCAACGTCGCCCGCTTTTACATATCCCAAAATCATAGAATTCCATGAGATTTCATTCCTAATTAGCATCTTATCGAAGAAAAAACGAGCCAACCTCATATTACCAGCTTTGATGAACCCCGAAACAATAGAATTCCACGATACAATGTTTCTCTCTGGCATGAAATCAAACAATTTAATTGCCGACTCAGTGTCACCATTTGCCATGTAGGCCCTAATCATTGTATTCCAGGAAACCACGTCTCTTTTAGGCATTTCCTCAAACATTCGAAGAGCGCATCTTAAATTCCAGCCAGAACTGGCATAGAAATCCAAAAGGGTATTTGAAACAAACACACTAGACGCAAAACCCAACTTCACAATCTCACAATGAACCACCGTGCCATCTTTTACATCTTCAAAGCACCTTAAAAGAAGAGTGTAGGTAAAACCATTAGGCGCAACTCTTGACGCCTTCATTTGGTCATAAACCCGCAAAGCGTGTTTGTGGGTCTTTCCTATAAAGCATTTGATCATGGTATTGTAGGAGACCACGTTGGGGTTATCCACTTTTTGGAAGATTTGGAAGGCGTGATTGTGGGAATGGAAGTCGGAGTAGAGAGTGATGAGCTTAGGGAGTATAAAGATGTGACCTTGGAGGCCATTGACTAAGATTTGAAGATGGGCTTGCTTCAAATGATTGGCGGTTTTGCAGCTTCCTAAGAATTTAAGCAGTTGTTGTCGCATTGAAATGTCTGGGCTAAAAGGTTCTGACTTCTGATTCGGTTTGTTTTTGTTAATGTTGCATTTTCTTAACCTGAGATAGAACTAGTGGTTCGCTTCATTTATAAGCTTTTCTCGAATAGCATTAACAAGGTCACCAGGAAACACATTGTGATTGACCCAAAGGTGACTTGATCTGATTAAATCATGCTTGTTTTTTATCACAAGATTAAAGCATGAAGTTTTGAAGCCATTAGGAGCTAGGAAGGCTGTCCATAATGCAGCCAACAAAGTGACAAAAGAAATGCCTTAGAGAAGCATTAAAGAGGTTGTCCAAAACGATAGCCTAATGTGTTTCATGGAGAGCCAAAAACCTATCCAAAATGGCAACCCTTGGAGCCTTCCTTTCCTTGCACACCAAGCGACAACATCTTTGGAGGTCCTTCTTGCTTTAAAACGCAACTCAATTGGCCTTTAAAAATCCAACAATACGGCATCACCATTAGCGTTTAAAGGGAGGAGTTTCATGTATGAAACGCAGCAGCTGGAGGATGTTTGGCAGAGAAGAAACGTCGTCATTTGGCCAGCAAAAAGAACGTTGAACCCTTCATTCTTACACACACCTGGACTGCTGCATCCCAGGCCTCCATTTACAGCACCCCTCGCAGCCTCTACGCTAGACACACGCAGCAGTTTCCTCCATCAGATTTTCACGCACACTCCACTCACTTAGTACCGTAACCCCACTGAAGCTTACATCCTCACTCACACAAACAGGCAACCTTCATTCTATCCCACTCACGGTCTCTCCACTTCAACGCAATCTCCCACTATACGTAGCCCAGCCTCCACTCACCAGCCAAGGATTCACGCCCGTTGCCAAGACCTACACAGCAGCCCTCCACCCACTTCCACGCCGCAAGCTGCCTCCACCATTAACTCACCACGCAACCAGCCTCGATCTGAATACAACGCAGCTTCCATATTCTTCATTTATAATTGATTCCTTATGAGTTCGTCTAAGGTTTATATTTTTGTACTGCTTGGCGTGATGATTTGTGACTAAAAGCTTAATTTCTCTCAAGGATTTGATGTTTTGACGATGCTTGAATATTAAATTTTGCTGAAATTCATGATTGAATATTTATACCCTTATTGATTTTCCTTGGATTTAATTGCCCCTACTTTGGATTGTTGGAAGTTCTCTTGTTATAAATTCGCCTTTTAAAAAAAAAAGGTTTTTGTTAGAAGATCGAAGGAATTTCAATTAGAATTTTCTTATGAGTTGGGAGATCCAAGAAACCTATGAGATAAAAATAGAAGGTTGGGTTTAGAACTTAAGAAACTCTAGGAAGAACTTAAGTAAGAGATTACTAAGTGATATCTAGAGTGGATAGATTAATTTATCTTTGAAAAAAGGAGATTAATTACTCTATAAAATCACATACAAGGTTAGGATTATTCATTTGTGGAGGATAGGTAATTCCATGTTAAGGTTGACAAAAATATCATTTCCTAAGAGAAATTCATTCCCCATTGAAGTTAATACTTTTAATTCATCAATTGTTGTACTCTTTTCTTAATTAGTTATTGCATAAATTTCTCATATTCATAATTATTTTGATTGCATTGAATTAGGTAATTGCTTAGAAATTTGTTTGAGTTTTTAATAATTCTTTACATTGCTTTTAAATTTCAAAAATTTCACCCAATCTGATTCCAAACACCATTAGCTAACGTAGAATTGAATTTTCTCATAATCTCTATAAATACGACTCAGTTCTTACTAATTTATTACTCACTTCGACAACCGTATACTTACGATTTGCGAACACTCTCAAATCAAGACAACCTAAAAATGTATTAATTCCCTCTGTCAATTTTCTTGATAGGTTTCATCCCATAAAAAAGAATTGTAGACTCTCAAGTGTTGTATATGTAAATTCCTAAAATCTAAAGACCATTCATGGCAAGTGCATTTATCATTTTATAGTATAGGGCTTAGAGTTCCAAGTATTAATATATTATGAGTACTAGTAATGATTCTTTCCTATTATCTAACTGACATTGAAGGTGAATGTGATAATTCATATTTAAAATAAAATAAAATAATCTAACAATAATTCAACATAATCAAAGAAACTAAGGTGGTTAAAATTGAAAAACCAACCAATAACATAATAGTACTTGGATTTTGAATCTCCTTAGGATTTCTCATACAATTATGATTTCATTAACCAATTTATTATAAAATTTATTAGACATTAGAAATTCCAAAGTCATGCTAACTTTTTTTCTCAAAGACTATTAACACCTTATTCCAAGTTGATTAATTGAAATCTCCTTTTAAATAAAACCTATAGAATTGCATTATTTGATTTATGAATTTCACTAGATCTAGTGTATTTATGTCGACCTATATCTAGGTTTACATGTAACTCCTTTCAATTATGTTAGATATATTTATCAGTATTATGAGTTCTGTTCCGTTTCGGCCAGTCAAATTCGGTACCGGATTTTAAGTTTTGGTACCGAATTTAAATATCGGTCAGTACCGGCCAATTTTGGTTGTACTGGCCGGTATTCAAAATACCGGTCAAAAGATCGG
>JAOTAZ010000006.1:12120864-12131962 GCA_025629785.1 Erythroxylum oxycarpum
TACTCTTTTAAGTCACTTAAGCCCATTAGGCCCTAAAGCCCATTCTTCTTCTTCTAATTCTCTACACTTGAGCCCAAAGCATTAAATCCACTAACCTAACACATTAAATTCACCTAACTTATTTAATTAACTCATACCTAACTTATTAATGCTACTAGGTTCAATTTATGTTAACTTACCTCAATTAATGTCACAAGTTAATCAAGGTTATCTTAATGTACTCTAATCATGCTTAATTAATAAAAAAAAAATTTCCGGGGCTAACAATGGCTCACAGGTCGGTCAACTGAGATTCTTTTGGATGACCCCTAGTTAGTACTGCTTTATGTCTTGATGTATATAGTAGTTCGAGTTAAGTTTTCAGAGTGATGTACAGACTGAGAAAATTGACAGTTATGTAAATTACTGACTTTGATGAAATGGAAAGGAACAAAGTTTGGTTTTAAAAAGTTGCAATTTAATATTAATATTTTATTATTGTGATGCCATGTGGAGTTTAGAGTTGTTTGTCTGTAGTTCTCTTTTATTGTAGGATATGTACCGGAATGACCTATGGGTGTTCCGGTGGGTACTCTACGGTATGAGGGCGCTACATTTAGGTGGTATCAGAGCATGGTTTGGCATATGTTGGGACTAGTAGACTGTTTAGGCATGAATTCAATTGCGAAATGTGGAAATTGATCGAAATTCTTGTTTTGTTCTAGGTCATCCGCCCTAGGTGAGCAAGAAAGCCAACCAGCTGACCAAGGATCGGTCGGAGCTAGTAAAGAGTCCTCCATGCCTCGTTCTGAGGAGTTACCTCCTAGAGTCCCCATGAGACGGGAAAGGAGATATGATTTGCTGCGTAAGTAGGGGGTTGTAGACTTCTATGGTAGTACAGACCCCACTGAGGCTGAGGGATGGCTGGAGAAGACTGAGAGAGTCTTCGACCAAATGGACTGCGAACCTGATGAGAGGTTCGACTATGCGGTCTCTCTTTTGCAGGGCCCAGCTTATAAGTGGTGGAAGACTGTTCCGGGCAGTACCACTAGGCCTTGCCTATTGACATGGGAGGACTTTCTGAGGGCCTTCAGGGATAATTACATGCCCAAGGTCTACCTTGGTATGAAGATGCAAGAGTTTTTAGAGTTGAAGCAGGGTAGGATGTCTGTGGTAGAGTACGAGGTGAGGTTCAATAAGCTGATGGAGTATGCCACCGTGATGATTCCTACTGACGATGATAAGTGCCAGAGGTTTAAGAATGGCCTCAATACGGAGATCTGTACTCGGTTAGCCCGATCAAACATGGGCACTTTTATTGAGTTGAGGGCTGCTGCAGTGCGAGTGGAGCAGCTAATGAGACAGAGACAGACTGAGATGGGGTCCAAAGGGAAGAGAATGAGTGACAGTCAAGGCAGTTCTGGCAGGAGTTTCAATAAGCGCCAGAGCAGGACCTTCTGGTCTCCGGGAGGATCTAGACAGTCTGGTTTTGGGCAGAGAGGAAGATTTTTACAGACTGGCAGTAGCAGTGGCAGAGGTTCAGGGCAGATTCCTCCAGTGTGTGAGCATTGTGAGAGGAGACACAGTGGGGAGTGTCGGTGGTTGACTGGAGCCTGCCTTAGATGCGGTTCGATGGAACATCAAGTCAGGGATTGCCCGGCTACATTCTAGGTGTTGCTCCTATATCTATTCCTCTATATGGGATGGCACCTGTGGAACTGAAGGAGTTTAAGGCTCAGGTATAGAAGTTGTTGGAAAAGGGTTTTATTAGACCCAGTGTATCACCTTGGGGAGTTCCAAGTGTTGATTGTAAAGAAGAAAGATGGGAATTTGAGGTTATGCATCGACTATAGGTAGCTAAATCGGGTGACAGTGAAGAATAAGTATCCGTTGTGTAGAATTGATAATTTGCTTGATCAGTTTTAGGGAGCTCAGGCATTCTCTAAGCTAGATTTGAGATCAAGGTACTATCAGTTGAAGATAGAAAAGGTTGATGTACCTAAAAGTGCATTCAGGAGCAGGTATGGGCATTTCGAGTTTTTAGTTATGCTGTTTGGGTTAACTAATGCCCCGGTAGCATTTATGGCCTTAATGAATAAGATTTTTCAGCCCTAACTCGACCAATTTGTGATTGTATTCATCGATGACATTTTAATGTATTCTAAGAGCGAAGAAGAGCATGCTGAACATTTGAGAGTCATTTTACAAATTATGAGGAAAAAGCAGTTGTATGCCAAATTCAGTAAGTGTGAATTTTGGCTGGATCAAGTAGTGTTTTTGGAGCATATTGTGACTAGACAAGGCATACAAGTAGATCCAAGGAAGATAGAGGCAGTGATAAATTAGGAAGCCCCGAGGAATGTGTCTGAAATCTGAAGCTTCCTAAGATTGGTCGGATATTACCGGAGGTTTGTCGAGGGGTTTTCTCTGATCTCAGCTTGTCGAGGGGTTTTCTCTTATCTCAACCCCTCTGACAAAACTTCTGAAGAAGAATGTAGCTTCAGATGGAACTAAAAATGTCAGAAGAGCTTTGAGGAGCTAAAGCATCGATTAACTACGACACTAGTGTTGATAATTCCATCAAGGACTGAAGGATATGTGGTGTATAGTGATGCTTCGCATCAAGGATTGGATGTGTATTGATGTAGTATGGCAAGGTGATCGCCTATGCATCGAGATAATTAAGGTCTTACGAGATTAACTATCCGGTACATGATTAGAGCTTACTGCAATTGTCTTTGCTCTAAAGATTTAGAGATACTATTTAAATAGAAAGACCTTCCAGATTTATAAAGATCATAAAAGTTTGAGGTATTTATTGAGTCAAAAAGAGTTGAACCTAAGATAGAGGAGATGGATTGATTTACTGAAGGATTATAACTGTACGATTAAGTACCACTCAGGGAAAGCTAATGTGGTGGCTGATGCTTTGAGCAAAAAGTCTAATACCAATGCAGCTCAGATTCAATTATCAAGGTTACCCAACTTGATTTAATTGAGAGCTCTGAAAGTATAGTTGAATCTAGACCATAATGAGGCACTAGTTGCTAATTTGAAGCTGAGACCAATGCTGCATGATAGAATCAGAAAGATCTAGGGGGAAAGATACTGATATGGTAAAGCTCATGCAGAAAGTAAAAATGAATCTGGATTTCGAGTTTGAGTTAAGGGATGAGACATTGTGGTTGAAGCAGAGGCTGTGTGTTCCCAATGTGGAGGATCTGAGGAAGAAAATTCTTGAGGAAGCTTATATAGCCGCCTATGTTATGTACCCTGGTACTACCAAGATGTATAACATACTGAAGTAGCATTTCTAGTGGCCCTGAATGAAGAAGAAAGTGGCGGAGTATGTATCTAAGTGTATGACATGCCAACAAGTTAAGGCTGAGCACCAGGCTTCAGTATGGAAGCTGCATTTGTTGCCCATTCTGGAGTGAAAATGGGAACGAATCACTATGAACTTTATTATGGGATTGCCTAAGACTTTGAGGCAGAATGATGCGATATGGGTCATAGTGGACTAGTTGACTAAGTTGGCCCACTTCTTACCAGTGAGAGAGAATAACTCACTAGATCAGTTGGCTCAAAGATATGTGAATGAGGTGATGAGACTGCATCGGGTTCTAGTGTCCATTGTATCGGACAGAGATCTCAGATTCACTTTGAGATCTTAGAGGAGCTTGCAATCTACTATGGGTACGAAGTTGAACTTCAATACAACATTTCATCTTCAGACAGATGGACAGAGTGAGAGGACAATCAAGACTATTAAAGATATGCTCAGAGCTTGTGTATTGGAGTTTCAAAGAGCTTAGGATCAATATATAGCATTAATAGAGTTTGCTTACAATAACCATTACCACAGTAGTATCGAAATAGCACCGTATGAGGCACTTTACGGAAGAAAATGTCGGTCACCATTATATTAGAATGAAGAGGGTTTGAGAATGGTTGAAGGCCTAGAGTTGATACAAGATACAGTAAATAAGGTGAAGTTGATCCGAAGCCAAATTAAAGCGGCCTAAGATAGACAGAAGAGTTATGTGGATCAACTCAAAAGAGACATGGAGTACAGTATCGAAGATAGAGTATTTCTAAGAGTGTCACCTTAGAGAGGAGTATTGAGATTTAGTAAAAAGGGCAAGTTGAGCCCTAGGTACATTGGTCCCTATGAGATCATTGAGAGGATAGGACCTTTGGCATATATGTTGGCTTTACCAAATGAAATGTCTCAATTGCATAATGTGTTTTATATGAGTATGCTCCGAAGATACCGATCGGATCTTATACATATGATATCGGCTCAAGAGATTGAGGTTGTTAGTAACTTAAGCTATGTTGAGGAGCATATCAATATTGTGAGATCTCAGATCAAGCAATTGAGGAACCGAGTCATTCCATTGGTGAAAGTCCTTTGGAGGAATCACTCAACTGAGGAAGCAACTTGGGAAACGGAGGAGCATATGAGGAGACAATATCCCTACCTATTGGAACAATCAGGTAAGAATTTCGAAGACAAACTTTCTTTTAAGGAGGGGAGAGTTATAACATCTCATTACCTATGGGGAGATTAAAATAGTAAATATAAAAGATTATTGAGAGAGTATAAATGCATTCATATTCATGCATAATATGTCATACCCATACACGTGAATACAGATAATTTTGCACATGAAAATAATTGTACATGCATTCATCGACCATTTTCGGGTATAATTGATTGTTTAAACATGAATATGATTTTGATATGTGATTTTATGGAGAATTGTGGTTTTATATTTTGAAAACTAATTTTTGAAAACGTATTGAGTGATGTAGAATTTTAGAGAATTTTATGAATAATTTTAGAAATTGTTGAATATTACTGAACTAGGAAAATTGCTAATTGGCAAGTAAATTGATATATGGAAAATAGAAATAAGAATAAATGATGATGAAAAAAATTAAGAGTTGACTTCGTAACTTTAGAGATAATGATTTTGAAAATTCAGAGACAAATTGGAGAAAAATATGGAGAAAATTGAATTAGTTAATTGATAACTAGTCTAAAGCAACAGAAGTTAGATAAGTGACAAGTGTCAATTACTTAGTTAAGTTATCACACGAGTGTGTTGGTCTTATACTATACACTTTCATTTGAAAGACCAAGTACTGTATACTTGTCTTCAAGTTCTTCGTTGCCTTCTTCCCCAATTTTCTTTCATTTACACTGAGTTTTTCATCAAACATCCACCAAAATTAAACTTTGCTTTCCTTTATCTTCTACCACTCCCACTTTGTTATCTATTTCTTTTTCCTCAGGAAAACCTGACCTAAACCATCTGTAAGATGAAGTACATGGTTGCATGAGGATTAGGGCTTCTTGATATTTGAAGATTTTGGAGTTTTAACAAGTATTGTCATAATCCTCATGAGAAATATGAATATGAGATAAATTTGATGATTTAATTGTCATTACATGATCATGGAAATAATGGCCATCTTCATGAACATTGTACAAATATGATGAAAAATCTGAATATAATGTTATTTCATATTTGATGATTATTCTGTGATCAAATAGCGTAGAAATAATTTTGAGTTAAAAAGAATCATAAAAATATGCATGACAAGAGTATAGAGTTATGGAAAGTTGATAGTGAAACATATGCTTTGTTTTCCTTTTCACTATATGTGTATATATATATACGTGAGTTTTGAGAGTTATTAGAGATGAAAAAATAAAATGAATTTAGAATTAAGGAATAGGTATATGGTGGTGTCTTGAGATGAGAATGGATGCTTTAAATAATAGTTAGGAAAGAAAATGGAGAATGCATTGAAAATTAAGATGTAGAAAAATAAAGAAGGAAGTTGGACGAACATGCGTATATGATGAATTTTCTGTTTTGATATTTTTGATAGATTATGGTTTGTTGTGAATACATTGAGTTGAATGGGAGTTGAAATGAAAAGTTAGGATAAAATGAAGGTGTTGTTAAAGATGAAGAATGCAGAAAAATGGAAGAGTGGATGGAACTAAATGAATGTATTAAAAGATGTGAAACGCAGAACATGAAGAAGATGCATGACTGATATTTGGTTTTTGATGATTTTGACGATTTTGAGTGAACTTGTATATTTAGTTGTACCATGAATGTGTTGTGAATGAGTTGAATGGAAATTGGAGAGAATTTGAGAGAATTTGGTTTACAATAAAAGAAAGAAAAGAGAAAGAGGGGTTAAAATGTGTTCTGAAACTTCCATGACTAAACTGTATTGATCTAGGAAGATTTTGACAAAATTGTCTTCATAAAAGTTGTAGATCTTTCTTTTAACTTTTTAATGATTTAAAGTCTGAAGTTTTTGGATTTCTGGATTGAAAGTTATGGGGGTTCGAAGTGAGGGTATGCGACTGGCAAGATTGCGATCCTGCTATTATCCACTGAATGTCGCGATCGCGATCTATTTTTCACTGAATGTCACGATCGCAATGAAGTGTGATCGTGACTCTCTCTTGTTTTTCTTCCCATACACTCGTGATTTTTCTCCCGCATACCCGTGAGTCCGTCACACCTGTGACTTTTCTTCTCACATCCATGAGTCCCTCACACCCGTGACTTCTCTCCCTAACACCTGTGAGTGTTGATTGTTGGAGTATGATTTTTAATTGTCACATCCTGACAATGTGTTCTCTAATAGTCCAATGCACCTGAAAGCATTTTGCAAATTGAAGAGTCTTGCTTTTTTGACCATAACTTCTTCTATAGACCTCCAAATGACTTGATTCTTAAACCAATAGGTTTCTAACACATTATTATACCTCTCCATAAAAATTGGTAGCATTATGAATTGATTTGAAAAAGATTTATTGAATGAAAGTGAGGGAATATGTTGGAATAGTATGAACTGGTATGATTTCACTAAACATGCTTGGGTATTTCGGTTATATCTTGACCTTTAGATTTCAAAATGAGATGATTTTTAATTTGCAGTAAACTAGAGACATAGGGCTACAAATTATAAGAAGAAATCAAATTTTAATTCAGTCTCTAAAATTTTCAATTTCTGGATGGAATTTGAATATAATGTACTGTTTCAAAATGAGAACAGTCTAAAACTATTTACAGAATAACTTTCAAAATACTGAACCAAATTTCAAGTTTAATTGAATGATTTTAGTTTCATTAGAAACTTGAGATATAGGAGAACAATTTTCTAGAAGGGAGTATTGCCAAATTACTTCATTTGAATTGTCTAAATGATCAAGAACAGTAGACTCGAAAGTCAGTTTTTGAACAAAAAATCTGAAATGATTCGTTGGGTTATGAAAGTAGATTCAAAATGTTTATTTGAGGTATAAACTTTACGTACAAATGATAAGAGAGTTTTGATATTGGATTAATTTTGTGACGAGAATGGTGGAAAAATAACTGGGATTGTCATGGACATGCATTATTGTGCATTATTAAACACTTATAATTGTGCAAATTGTGATATGTGTATATTACTTGTTATTGAGGAGCAACTGGAACGTCCACCTCTAGACGTTGCTGGAACTTCCAGGCATTAGCTTCGAGAGCGACTTGTGAGTAACCTAGAGGGTCTTACTCAATTAATTGTTTGTTTTATATTATGTTTAAATTTTGGAGTGAATGTGATTTGATTGTATTGAGTACGGACAATAAAGGTCCGATAATTGTGATATATGAATAAGATATTGAAGTGTTACTTGAATGTGAATACGATGAACTAAATGTTCATGACATGATTGATTATGAGAGATGCATTCCATACATGAATGCATAATCAGATAATGAAAGTTGTGACCTGAGTAGCCACCGAAAACGAGCTTAAAGCTCTCAAATGTGATTAAGAGCCAAAGGCTCACTATGTAAAATGAGTCATGTATCCCCAACAGATAAAGGACAGTATGAATGAGCCCGATATCCACAACAGATACGGGACAGTTTTGTTAAGTCAAAATGACTTCACGTCTAATAATTTTGGTGACAATCAAATAATAATAATATTAGAAATAAATGAATTGTTTTGATAAGTATGTTAAGCGTGCAGCAAAAGGAAGAAGAAACAAAAGACAGAAGAAGCAAAACACAGAAGAAGCGTGGAAAAACACAAAAGAAGTAAAACATAGAAGAAGAGCGGAAAAATACAGAAGAAGCGCGAAAAAACACAAAAGAAGCGCAGAAAGACACAGAAGAAGCAAAACATAGAAGGAGCGCAAGAAACGTAAAAGAAGCAAAACACAGAAGAAGTGCGGAATACACAGAAGTAGAAAACATAGAAGAAGAGTAAAAACACAGACTATACGAAGACAATGATATGATAGTACGTCAGACGGTTAGTCAGTGGAGTTAGTTACAGAACTCAACTGAATAACGGTTTCTTCAAGAAATAAGAAGCAGTTATCAAGAAGCAGTTTTAGACAAAGGCTATAAATACAAGTCGTAGTCGAAGACTGATCTAGTTTTTGAACTTTTGAACTTCAACGTTTAGCTTTCAAGTTAAAAATTCTATATTCGTTGTGCGAAACACGAGAGCAATCTTTACTGTAACAAAGCTCGCAATATCTTTCTAGTGAGAGAAAGGAAAAGTTGAAAGCCTGAAGAGGCAAATAAAGTGAAAATAATACTTTATGTAAGAGACCTGAAGAGGCTCTGAGAGGAAAAGAATACTTGTAACTTTGGAGAAGTTAGTGAAATCTCAGAAGAATTCTAAGGACTAGACGTAGCCCAAGGCTTAGGGTGAACTAGGATAAAATCGTCATGTCTACCTTCTAACTCTCTACTTTGAATTTCTATTATTCTTATACAAGTATATAGAAGTTATTTGCGATTTAATCACGTAGATATTATCGTATAACATTTTTGATATTCACTTAATAGTTTTGAAAAAGTTAGTTTTTAAAGAAATATCAATGGGGCTTGTATTCACGAAAAGAATACACAATTCAACCCCCTTCTTATGCATTTTGTATATTGTACTTAAAGACTATACTAACAAGTGATTTCCTTTAGTTGGTATTAGCTCTCAGTTTCCAAGAAACACCTTTACAAAGTGAGGACAAAGATCCATGACTAAATCACATGATTTATAGCTGAAGGCGCCTTCGTTACAAGACCTCCTGTATTCAATGGTGAGGATTTTCATTATTAGAAGGACAGGTTGCGGCTCTTCATAGAATCTACAGACATTGATCTTTGGAACATCATTGAGAATGGACCGTATATACCAATGGATGATGAGGGGAATGCCATTCCACGTACCAGATGGTCAGCCGATCAAAAAGCTAGATTTCAACTAAACTCAAAGGCCAAGTTCTTTCTGAGTTATGCCTTAAGCAGAAGTGAATGTGATAAAGTTCATGGATGCGACATTGCGAAGGAGATGTGGGACACTCCATCCATCGCACGTGAAGGCACCAACTAGGTGAAAGAGTCCAAGATAAGCATTCTTGTACACCAGTATGAACTGTTTAAAATGAAGGAAGATGAGCCTATTAATCAGATGTTTGGACAATTTCAAACTATCGTTACTGGACTTAAAGCTCCTGGGAGAATCTACGATAATCAAGACCATTTCAAGAAGATTCTCAGAAGTCTACCGAAAAGATGAAGACCTAAAGTCACGGGAGTATAAGAAGCCAAGGACTTGAGCATATTAAAGCTGGATGAATTGCTTGGTTCTTTGAAGATACATGAAGTGGAGCTCGATGCAGAAGATAAACCCATATGGGCCAAATCTATAGCATTAAAGGCTGGACAGAAAAATCACAAGACTTAGAAAAAGAGAAATTCATCATCAAAAGCACTAAAGACTGAAGAAATCAAGGATGATGATACCAGTGAATCTGAACAAGATTCAAGTGAAGATGATGACGAATTACCTTTTATTTCGAGAAAGATCAGACGGATGTGAAAGAAGAAAGCAAAAGGAAATAAAGAGTTTTCTTTTAAGAGAAATAGCGAAGACGAAGCCAAGAACGAGAAGACCTCTGTCATTTGCTGCAAGTGCAATAAACCTGGACACTTTAAGTCTGAATGTCCATTGCTGAGAAGAAAACCAAAGAAAAACAAAGAAAATAAGAAGAGAATGATGGCAACATGAGAAGATTTGGATTCGTCTGAATCTGATTCTGATTCAGAAGCATCAGTTCAAGCAAATATATGATTGGTAGCTAAAAAAGAAGGTGACGAGGAGGTAACCTCTAATTTTGATGAACTACAAGATGCATATTTAGAGTTGTTAGAAGATTCACATACTATATTAAAGTAGTATAGATCGTTAAAGAAAAAGTTTGTAGAAAAACTTGAAGAAAACGGGAGAGTTAAAAAGAAAATGTCTGCCTTAAGAAACAAGTAAACGATATGAAGAGAAAAGTTACTATAGATAGATCCGAGAAAATTAGTTAACTAAAACAAAGAATGAATACTCTTTCAGCAGATCTATTAACCTTTACCGAAAGTACAAAGAAAATGAATGACATGCTTGGAAGATATAGACACCCTAATGATAAGAGTGGTTTAGGGTTTACCAAAAATCATACTCGTTATAAAAAGAACTTTGTTCCTTATAGAAAAAAAAACACCGGTTGTCTTATTATCATTCTATGAATTATTATAAGACTAACCCCAAAGGACCCAAGAAAATTTGAGTACCTAAGAAGAAGATAATATCTACTGCAGATCTCCTTCTTTAGAAAAAGCAATCAGCACTAATGGTATTTAGACAGTGGATGCTCGCAGCATATGACAGGAAGAAGGTACATATTCCTAGATCTTCAAAATAAGAAGGGAGGATCAGTAACTTTTGGAGACAACCAGCAGGGCAAAATAATTGGAATCGATAAAATCGGTAAAGATTCTTTTGCATCTATTGGTAATGTTCTGCTAGTTGATGGTTTAAAACATAATTTAATTAGTGTCAGTAAATTATTCGATTCTAGTTTTGAAGCATCCTTTAATCAAAACTCTTGTGTAGTAAAAAACAAGGACAGTTCCATTTTCTTTTTTGCCAAAAGACGAAACAATATTTATAAGATAAATTTAGAAGATTTGCAAAGTCAAAATATTTCTTGTTTTATATCAACAGATGAAGAAAAACTGATTTGGCATAAAAA
>JAOTAZ010000006.1:12164975-12188856 GCA_025629785.1 Erythroxylum oxycarpum
TATGGATATGTTTATCTGCTGCATGAGAAGTCTCAGTCTGTGGACATCCTAGAGGTGTTCATTAATGAGATAGAAAGGCAGTTAGATAGAAAAGTAAAGATAGTGAGGTCTGATAGAGGTGGTGAATATTATGGAAAATTTGATGAAAGTGGACAATGTCCAGGTCCATTTGTAAAGTTTCTTGCAAGTCGAGGCGTATGTGCACAATACACAATGTCTGGTACATCGCAACAAAATGGTGTAGCTGAAAGGTAGAATCGTACTCTTATGGATATGGTTAGAAGCATGTTGAGAAATAATACTATACTTTTATCATTATGGATGCATGCATTAAAGACAACTGCGTATCTGCTAAATAGGATTCCTAGTAAGGCAGCTCATAAGACACCTTATGAACTGTAGATAGGAAGGAAACCTAGTTTACGATACCTTCACATTTGGGGTTGTGCGGCAGAAGTAAGGTTTTATAATCCACATAAAAAGAAGCTTGATGTGAGAATCGTTAAAGGTTATTTCATCGGCTATCTTGAAAAGTGAAAGGGGTATAGATTTTATTGTCCTAACCATAGTACAAGAATAGTTGAGTCTGGTAATGCTAGGTTCATTGAGAATGGTCAAATCAGTGGGAGTAGAGAACCATGAAAAGTGGATATTTACGAGAATCGAGTAGAAACTACTCCAAGATGAGTAGCCTACTACCACACCAGACTTGATTCCACCAGTTGTTATTCCTCTTGTTGCATCAAGGATACGCAACATATTGCAACAACAAATTAATGTTTCAATTCCACAAATTGAACATATTAATGACGAATCAGCTAATAATGATCAAGTTATAAATGATCAAGTAATGTCACAAGACGTAGCATTACGAAGGTCTGAAAGGAAAAGAAGACCAACTATCTCAAGTGACTATGAAATTTACTCACTTGAACATGAATGTGGCTTAAGCATTGATAAAGGTCCAGGCTCGTTTAAACAAGCCATGGAATGTACCAATTCTGAAAAATGGTTCAATGCTATGAAAGAAGAGTTAAAATCAATAGATGACAATAATGTATGGGAATTAGTTAAGTTGCCGGAAGGTGTAAAGCAAGTGGGTTGTAAATGGGTCTTTAAGACCAAACATGACTTACAAGGCAACATTGAAAGATATAAAGCTAGACTTGTTGCCAAAGGTTACACTCAAAAGGATGGTATCGACTATAAAGAGGCCTTCTTTCCAATTTTAAAGGACTCTTTAAGAATTGTTTTGGCACTAGTGGCTCATTATGATTCAGAGCTTCACCAAATGGACGTAAAGACCACATTTCTAAATGGTGACTTGGAGAAGAAGTATATATGGATCAACCGGAAGGTTTTGTGACCACAAGAAAGGAACGATTAGTATGTAAATTAAAGAAGTCAATATATGGACTGAAGAAAGCTTCCTAACAATGGTATCTTAAGTTTAATGATATCATTACGTCTTATGGTTTTGTAGAAAACATAGTTGATTGGTGTATCTATACGAAAGTTAGTGGGAGCAAGTTCATTATATTAGTCCTATATGTTGACGATATCCTTCTTGCTGCTAATAATATGGTTTTGTTACATGATGTAAAGAAATTTCTTTCTAATAATTTAAAAATGAAAGATATGGTTGAGGCATCCTACGTGATAGGAATAGAAATATTTCGGGATAGATTACAAGGATTGTTAGGATTGTCTCAGAAAGGTTATTCTAAGATTATATCGAGAAAGTATTAGAAAGATTTCAAATGAAAAAATGCTTCGCAAGGATAGTTCCAATTCAGAAAGGGGACAAATTTAGTCTAATGCAATGTCCATGAAACTATTTGGAACGTAAGGAAATGGAGTCTATTCCTTATGCATCAGTATTTGGGAGCTTAATGTATGCTAAAACATGCACTCAGCCAAATATCAGTTTTGCTGTTGGAATGTTAGGCCGATATCAAAGCAATCCTGGAATGGATTACTGGAAAGTTGCAAAGAATGTCCTTATATACTTACAAGACACTAAGGACTACATGCTCACATATAGAAAATAAACCCATCTCAAAGTGAATGGTTATTCGGATTCAAACTATGCCGGTTATGTAGACTCACGGAAATCTGCATTCGATTATATGTTCTTGTTAGCTAGAGTAGCAGCTTCATGGAAAAGTGGAAAGCAGTCTGTCATTGCTATTTTCACTATAGAGGCTAAATTTATGGTGTGCTTTGAGGCTACGGTTCATGAAATATGGATGCATAATTTTATCTTAGGTCTTGGCCTTGTCAACAGTATTACCAGATCGCTAAGAATTTATTGTGATAGTTCTGCAACCGTATTCTTCTCTAAGAATGACAAATATTCAAAGGGTGCGAAACACATAGATTTAAAGTATTTGTCTGTGGAAAGAAGAAGTGAAAAAATATAAAGTGTCAATTGAGCATATTGGTACTGATATCATGATAGTGGATCTGTTAACGATAGGCTTCCTGCCTAAAACATTTATTAGTCATGTTAAACGAATGAGCCTTATAGATAAGTCCTTATTAGCATAGTATTATGACATGTATACATATCATTAACTTGCTCGAATTATTATGGCACTTGTGAATTCAATTACAGTTATATGTTTTTGCTCACTTATTGGTTATCCATATTATGTTGTATACAATAATTATTATTTATGAGATAACAATTACTGAATTACCCATATAAAGTTTGTTGAGTTAAGTTGATTCTGTGATACATGGAAGGAATCAGGTTATATAACTTGTGACCGCCATGATCTCATCAGCTTAATTCAATTAAGGATGACTTGATTGACTCCATGTATTGTGTGCACTTAAAGTTGTTGGATCATCAAGTCATAACATGGGCCAAGTGGGAGATTGTTAGACTATTTAAATGTCCCATGTCACTCTTAAATTTGAGTCCAATTAAAACACCTAAGATAATAGTTATTAGGTATTATAGACTGGATCTCAAATGGGTCACGGACTCTTTTCCTCTCTCTTCCACTTACCAAAAGACATGTCCGTTGGTGATGCTATATAAGTTGAAAAAACTTATTGAAGCATAATTTTTTTATTCTGAACCATTGACGAATTCGCTAACGAAAGAAGACGAGAGGAAATAAACTCTTTAAAAGCAATCAACATTTAACGAAACAACAAGCATGGATACAAGTACACAAAATCATTCGATCCAATAAATGATTTTACAGGTTTTTTATGTGATTGATTCAAATGAAATATAGGAAGAAAGACAGAGATAACGAACTGTTGAACAAGCATGTTTAACTTCCACGGATTTCTGAGTCGTCCAAGCATCAAGGGCGTGATTCACTACGTCTTCCAATTCAGGGAGGAGAATTCCTTTGAGCCTTTCATTACACAAACCCTGCAACAATACCTTCTCTAAATGCACCATTTTGGCCTATAAGCTCTGCAAAGGAATCCATATACCAGAACTCCACCAATTTTCCTTCTTGTTGGAGTATAAAATAGTTGAAATCTGCGTCCCATGAGAGGACAACAGGCCGACCGGCCAAGCTTGTTTTGAAGAGTGGACCATATCTGCAATTACATGTAAGGTTAAAGGTCATCACGGCTATTTACTGAAGCAACAGCTGTACATAGTGAAACACATTTGTTGTTGAGTTCTTACATAACATTGTTCATGGAAGTCGGAAAGAAAAAATAAAAAAGCAGATTTCCTAGGCATTCCTAACCATACAACTGTGATAAAGAATGTAACGCTATTGCCCTTGTCTTAGATGAAACAAGAAAGAGAGAATAGTTTTAAGTTTCTGATTACTTTCCCATTCTGCTTTTGAAAAATGAAGGCATATCAATTGATTTGCTAGGGATGAAGTGTAAGGATATTTTAATCAGATACGTAGATTTATACGTGAATAATTGTATATAAAGGTTATTATATAAAGTTGAGCCTAATTAATTAAAGTGATCTTTATGATATTTTGGGCTTTATGCATATATTTTAAGTGTTGGCTTTATGTATGTAGAGATTGAATTTATAATTTCTAGTATTATAATAAGTCAAATTAGAGATTAGAAAAATTAGATTAAAGTTTTACTCTAATATAAGTACTTACGATATCTAAATTAAACGTATGTATAATTTCTTTATGACATCCTATCATTAAATAGAAATCAGATAGTTAAGAAAAACTCTGAAAAAATGCTACATTCTAATTAGAAAGATAAACCGTAAGATTTCGGTGTAAATTTTACAATAAATTTAAGTACACTTTCATTTTTATTTGATTCCTGATTATTTAATATGAACGGATCCTAATTTTAAAGGATTGAAACCCAATATGAAGGACTGAACTGTCTCTCCAAAAAGAGGCCGGCCCATGGAACCTGGAGGAAGCTTCCCATTACATTTTGGATTGATCCATTTGAATACCCAATATTGAGTTACAGTTGCCAGAAGCAAAAGGCTGACGCACCACATTTTGGATCCTCCACAGTGTGACAGAAGACTAGGATAACCAGAACTTTGCGATTCGCAATGAAGAGTGGGAAAGCTTCTTATATAGACTTGTTCAGTCCAACAGGTGAACGCCTTTCATATGCTAATAAAAATTCGCTGTAAACGTAACTCTGCAAAAGTTGTCAAATTTATTTTATATGGAATAGCATGATGAGGCAGAGATAAAAAGTATTATTTTCACAAGAGCTCAAACGGCTCTCTCGGTTATTCATAACTTGTTTATTGTCTAAACCTTTTTGAAATGTTAAGATTTATGTGAACTCTACTGAACGAAGAAAATAAAATTCACTAACTTCACCTCAATTATATTTCATGTTAAATTGTTTACTTTGTTGCAAATGAGCTTAACTTAACTTGGCTCTGCTAACATATATATTGACATTAAGGAAATCAGACATCAGTGATTTATATTAGTTTAAGTGTTCATTAATGATTTAACTACACTTTTATATGTCGCTTTCATAGAAACTTACTAAATTTTTGCAAATGCCAGAAAAATTTGAAAGTAATTCACCTTTTTTTTATTTATACTGAATTTTATATAATTTTTTTGTAAGATTAACTACTGACACGACATATTTAACTATCTCGTATGTTTTTAAGTGAAAATTTTGTGTGGAGATTATTTATCTAATATTAGTCTGTTCAATGGTCAAAACTACATTGGACAAGTTAGATAGTTCCTAAACTCATGTCTAATGGTCTCGTTTTGAACATTAGTCATATATAATTGGATGGGATAAAATTAGACGGAAGATTTAAACTAATTTTGTAGATTCAAATATAAGTATCTTTGAATATGGATCCGAATTTCTTGTATTAAATATTTTCAATATTTGGAACATGTAAAGTATAAAGTATGATAAAAGATACGAGTATTTGGGGCTTTGTTTATGATAATAGCGTATTTAATATTGCCACCTAGAAAGTTAGTTTTCTATAGCGTATTTAATATTGCCACCTAGAATTCAATAAATAATTATTTCACATTAATCACTTAATTATCTTTGTGTATTTTACAATTGAAAATATAATAATTCCTTTATGATATGTATATTTGAAGTCTCAAATTCAATTTCATGAGCATATAACTCTATCTTCTACGAAATTCCAAAGTTATGTTATTTCAGTTAAATATAATCCACTATAAATGATTTTCTCCAGGGTTAGATTGATATTAATGAATAAGTCCCAATACCGAAGTTGGTCGGCATCATATGCCTCTTTCATGCATTAAGTTTGATCATATCACAATCCTTACTAGTATTTCCTGCAGTCGAAACTTTTGACTTCTCGAACATCCTCACTCCCAAATATAATACACTATTTCGTGTAGTCAAAACTCAGGCCCAAATATGCTTGCCAGTCTTACAGTTTATTCTCAGGAGTATGTGATGGGTGAGATTCACCATCACATATGCGTAATTTAAAGAGATCCGGTATGATTTTTAAAATTTTATTCGCTGTAAATTTTATATAAATATAAGAATGAAATTTAATAAAATAGAATATTAAAAACAGAAAATTTAATTTGTAATATAAAAGTCGGATCAGTGCCAAAACTTCTCATTGGCAATCAATATTGGCAGTGGCAGGCCTACTTTTAGTCCCAGTTAGTAATTGTGGCAGCATTCCCACGTTTACTTATCGGAGGATATTTAATAGTTGCAGATAGGGGATGCGGAAAAGTCGAATAGCATTAGCATGTTGAAAAGTCGAATATTAAATGCTAGTTGCAGACATCCTGTGTGACTTTCAACAATCCTCGCTCCCCAAATAATACGCTATGTCGTTTGGTCAAAACTTTGCACTTAACAATCAATTATGCAGCGGGGCCAAATATACTAGTCGTACAGTTTACTGTCAGGAGTATGTGCTGGGTGCGTTGACATAAGTAGATGTGACTGTGTCGAATGTTATTCACCGTCACTTGCGCAATCTAAAAGTTGGATCCGTAATCAATATTGGCAGTGCCGGGCCTACTTTTAAGCAGTATTACGACCTTTACTTGTCGGATGTTAAATGCTATTTAATAGTTGCAGATAGGAAAGAAGATATTTCAACCTTCAGACTAACGTTAACTTGCTTCCATTTCAAGTTAAAAAGTTTGCTTGTTGTAATTATAAATTTATTTGAATTATTTTATACTTTTATTTTTTTGCATCGGTCAAGTATGAATCTAAGATCTTTTAACTTAAAATTTGCAGAAAATTTTTTTACGATCTAACTTTTGAGTTTTGAGTGATTAAAACAGTAATAAATATTAATTTTTATCACTCAAAACTTCTGACTATTTCCTTTTGTATTTTTAGATTATTTATTATTTATAATATGTAATTAATCATTAATAAATAGTATAATTTTATAATTGTAATTTTCATTATACTTGTAACCGTAGCATCAACTTAGAGAAGTTTTTTAAAATTAAAATTATTAAAAACCTATTTGAGATCATCAATATTATAGTAAAGCTTGAATAATTTAGTTATTTTATGTATCAAGAAATAAATATTAGATAATATTGATCTTGTTAATATTATTAATGATTTTACATTTAGAAATGTGTGAAGAAATTTTTTTCATAAATCATAATCATTTGTGTGTTTGTTAGTGCAATTATCTTAGTGTTTTGCAATCTAATATTACTGTTCGATTGTTATTATTGCTATTTTGTTGTTACTTCTACTATTTTTAGTGATTTTATTGTTACTGAAATTTGTAAGATAATATTAAATAATGTTATGATTATTTAATATTTTGTTGAGTATGTAGACTTATAAATTGAGTTACTTATGTATGTATATTAAATTTTAATAAATAAAAATACGCTTTTAAAGTTTATATGTATGTATATTATCAATTTATTGGAACTTTTTTTTCACTTCACCTAAGGCCTATAAAATGTTAAGAACGGCCCTACATAACATATTACCTTGATTTCAAAGCCTTAAATGGTTTATAGGACTACTGTCTGCTAAGACCATTAAATGATCAGAACATCAATCCATTATAAATTATAATCAAAACCTTCAAATTTTCATATTAAAATGTTGAATGAGGGAGAATGTTATGTTTCATTAAAAAAAATTGATGAATATTTGAAAATACTTAATATATTAATATCTAGAAATATAATCGAACTCGTACAAAAATATTAAGCAATTTTTGTAAAAGATAACTAAAAGTAGGAATCTCTAATTACTACAATGTTTGATTTTAGGCCATTCAATTACTTAAAAGTTAAAATGAGAGTGATCCGTTTGTTTTAATTGTCCAAAAGGTATGGATAAATAAGCCATGTGTCCTTATTAGTTAATTGACAAGGATGTATCTCACCACAATTGTTTTAAAGGAGATGAAAATGAATTGATCTAATTACCAACAAGACCTCTAAGCATTAAATTGTGACTTGCTGGACAACTATAGCTCCTCCCTTCTTGACAATAGATAAGCACTGAAATCCATAGCCTATCGCCCAGAGAAGCATGATAAGGATGTGTGCTTTAAAAAATAGCATGGACCTTGGCCCTTACATTTATTGTGAGGGCACTCTTCTCAGATGGTACGGAGCTAAGTGTTAGGAAATAGGGATAAGATCTAATCTCTATTATAGCGGAATAATTATAAAACTTTTTCGCATTTTGATTTCTTGAAAATCAAGATCATTTTAATTCTATGAAATGATTAACACATAAATCATAATAAAAAGTGAATTTTAATTCATACCTTATTTTAAAACTTGGTCATTTTCTTGTCGTATCTCTCAAATTGTTTCTGAAATTGACTCATCTCAACTATTATAACTATACAGGTGTCCAACCTCTAATAATATCCACACAATAAGTTAAGAGAACTTTATAACTCTTATAAAAAATGTTAAGCAAGAAGTAGAAGTACTAGCCCCATTAAAGCTTAAACATATTTATAATAAGTTTTGAATATATTATTAATTTAATTGAAATTTAATTATAATTTTAATTAGAATTACAAATAATTGTAATTAAATATCAATTATGCCCAAATAAGATCCAATATTTCATATTTAATCATAAATTTTCTCAAACTATAAAATCAAGTCCAACTTGATTAAAAATATCTTTACTTTCTTCAACATGTTATTTATATGAAACTCATTTAGTTTCTAAATATGTTGGCAATGGATGTAAATTATAACCCTAACTCATATTTAAGATTAGATAAATTAAACTCCTTTTATTTATATTTAATTCTTTAATTAAACAATTTATATTCCATAAATTAAGATGTTGTCTGGCAACACATCATGACTACCCAAAGATTTAAGAATGTCAAAGTGATTTTGATTAATCTTTCTATTCATAATTTATTTCTTTCATTATACAATATTTCAAGTAGACATTAAGCATGGAATTAATGTCTACTTTATTTTAAATCTAATCATATTAGTTCTCCGTTATTAGCTATTGATTCAACTAATGAAAATTGCAAACTATTTACAAAATGTCATTACTCCTTAGCCAAGGATTTTTTGAATCAATATTAAATGAAAACAACGGAACATTATCCCTAATTGCTTTAGGGTGATGAATCATATCTTAATCACTCAACTATCTCCATATAGTTAATGCTACATCCAATGTCTATTGATTGAGCTATCCTTAATTAGAACATATCTTAAATAGTATCAAAATATTAAAATCTATATATAAGATCACTTTGGAGATCTCAAGTAAAAAGATCGCTTATATAATCATCAAAATGAGAATTTTCATAAGCATACAAGTAATTTTCTAAATGAATTTCTTGTATAGGGTCTATTTAGTGAACTTATTCTTTAACAAGCACTCACACATTTGTCTAAGTATCTCCGTATTTTAGCCTATGATATTAACTAGACACCAATTCTTGATATTGATTGTTTTCCAAGTGATTAGTTTTTTCTTTACTTTATTTTATTTATTTTATCTTGTTGTATTATTGGTTTATTCATTTAATTATCTTTTAAAATTATCTACATTAACAATGTATTTGTGGTTTATTTCAGTGATTAAGGTTTAACATCATCGTTGTAACTCACAATGGAAGGATGGAGCAGATGGAGCTACGATGTGTCTTCTAATACGTAACATCACCATATAGGAGAGAGAGGCTTCCTCACATGTTTCTAGAGGCTCAACTGATATCTATGATGTGTTGCAACATTTTTGGGAGTATTTATTACAATCATGAATTTTGAACACTGACCTATATGTGGGAGTCACTGAGCATTTACAACCGACCTCATGGTTCATCATACGAGAATAGTTATAATTCAAAATGGAGCAATTCTTATGTTTGTGGATGGAACAATTACACTCTAGCTGAATATTTATAGCACTAAGTACCTCAAGTTCAGGAGCCAACTCTGGAAGATATGATGGCCAATTTTATTCAAGAATCAATCACGAGGCATTAGGAAATAGAGGCTCGTATATAAAATATGGTGAATTGGATCGACTAATTATCAAAGATAATATCTAACAAGATGCAAAGGAGTTTACCTAGTCCTACTAAAATAGATCCTAAAGAACATGGAATGTCAATCACCCTCAGGAGCAAAAAAGAGGTTTTGGAAGAAGAAAAAATCGCTACAGATGAATTAATAGAACTCCTAACTGAAATGAAAGCTAACTGAAGCGAATTCAAAAGTGAAGAAAAGACAAGGGTTGGCTTCATAAATGTAGTGACATTTTAAGGAGATCTTTCGGAAGAAGAAGAAGTCTTCATCCAAGAAGAAGAAGAAGAAAAGTGACTAAAGGTAATTTAAGAAGATGAACCAAAATCCTTTGTCCAGGAGGAAGAAGAAGAAGAAGAAGAAGAAGAAGAAGAAGAAGAAGAAGAAGAAGAAGAAGAAGAAGAAGAAGAAGAGAGGAAGAAGGTGGTTGAGGAAGAATTGGGAAGGAACCAAAAAAGGAAATATGAAGCATTGGTAGTGTGTTAAGTATGGAGGGTTCCCACATTTTTAAAGACCAATTGTTTGAGGCAACCGATGATTTAGGGAGTTTCAATAGCCCTTATTTTATTAACAGTTTGTCATTGAAAAGAACATTAATGCAATCGTCAAGATTTATTAATTCGAGTAATTATGCTCTTATTACTATGTTGCAATAGGTGGCTTACTTATAAGCCACAAAACCCTTATGTGAAAAGACAATTGGAAGCAAGTCACTATTTATAAACCCACGATGAGGGTAAAAGTGAAAAGAGCTAACGATGTCAACAAGCACTGCTTGGGAGGCAACCCATGAATTAAGATTGGTTTGAGTTTTATTTAGCTTTTTTTTCATGTGCTTGTATAGGATTTTATTTCACATTCTTTTATGTTATGTTATTTCCATGTTCTTTTTATCGCTTCTTTATATCTTGCAAGGATGTTAGCCTAATATTGGATAGATAGTCTTAAAATAAGAAAATCATCCTATTAAGAAAAGTATTAACTAAATCTTCTCATTTTTCATATATGCTTATATTGTGTACATTGGGGACAATGTATAACTTTAAATGTGTCGAAGAGGTTAATGATTTTCTTAAGCTTAATATATCGTGGTTATTAAATTTTATTAACCGATATTTATAATTAATTGAAATATGTCCACCAATACTTTACTTCATTATTGAATATTGATTTGGATTAGTATGCAAAGGATGATAGTCATAATAAAATTGCTTTTATAAGTCATATTGTTAGTAATAATTGAAATTATCAAGTTGAATGAAAATTGCAAATTGTTTACACACACATACCCAATATTTTTTGTGAGCTCTTGAGCTTAAAAGAAAATTTTCAAAATTTTAAAACTCTTTTCATTCTTTTATGTGTGTTATCATGCATATTTGAATGATTCTAGAACTTTTTTTTGATTATGCATATTGAGATCATATTCGTTAAATTAGAAACATTGAAGAGATGAAGGCACTTAGAGTCAATATTTGTTTAAGCCTATTTCTTTGATAATTATCTTACTGATATGTGTTTAAATGTTGATTCATTTGATGTACTATACTTAGTGATTCATGCCTTAGAAATTCTTAGGATACTCACTTTAGCTCATATTTGATCTTAGGTACTTTTCGAAAGTAAAGATACTAAAGTGACTCAAAAACATGTCATTTAAGCCATCTTCTCAATTTCCATATTCTATTGATTTATAGAGCAGGAAGAAGAAGGGAATTGAAAGAAGAAGAGGCAAGAGAGAATGTTAAATGAAGAAAAAAGAAAGGAGATCTCTTATAGCCTTAAGAGGGCCATGCACATGCACAGTCGTGAGAGGCTTGCACAGCCGTTTAATGACCTTGCACGGCTGTGATTGCAATGACCTTGCATGATTGTGAATGTGAATTCTCACACTGTGAGAATTAACTTGAGAAAGCTAGGTTTCCTTAATTGCCAGGTGTCACTCAGTTTAAACCTAAATTTTACTACATAAAGGAAAAGGGAGTGACGACAGAAAGGACATTCGGGGAAAGACCTAGCTAAAAACTCTCTTCTCCTATATTCTCTTCGTTATTCTTTGTTCTTTAACACCGATAACCGCGATAGAAAGGATGGTCGATGGTGGGAGCTTAAAGATGGAGATAGAAGGCTAACTTTCCTAACATTGATTCAGAGGTGCAATCGAGGTTGAGGAGCACATTAAGCAGATTATTGTTGTGTATCGTTGTCTTTACTCTTTTCGGATTATTTATGTTATCTTGTATGGATTGATTGGGTATTGTATGAGAATAATTTTAATACTCTATTGAATTGTTTTTAATGAAAACCCATAGCTAGAACTTGAATGCAATACGTAATAGTCAAGTTAAAGTTCGTATGTGGCAACTAATTAAATCGTTAAAGATAATGTAGCATAAGTTTAATAATCCAATCTTATGTGATTCTTAATTAGATTGGTCTATTTTTCTCACTTGTAATGCGGCTGTCTAGATAAACTTAGAGAGCTTGTTCTAGGTTTACCGATAGTTAGGGTTAATTAATGAGCTCTTCTTGATTAACTATAATCTAAGGAAAAAGCCAAAATTAATAGAGCTTATTGTTAGTTCGCGATCAATAGTCTTAAATAAGGTGTAAAGACAATAATTAAACGACATCTATGAAATTGTGCTTAGACTAAAATTAAACCAAAGAACCGAATTTCAACTCATTCATCTACTTTATCACTTTGTTGCTATTTAATTTGATTTATTTTTATAAATTCAATTTTACTTTATCTTCTATTTTGCTTCAAACCAAAACGTCATGTTTTGCTTATACAGAAAATTTAGGAAAGTAATTGAAATTAATCTATTTGGGATCGACCTAAACTTACCACTAGCTATAGCCTTAGTCTAGTTATTTTGGTAGTGTTATGACACACAACTAATTTTGGTGCCATTGTCAGGGATTAATGTCCTTTTCTTTTATGAATTTATTTGTTTTATTTTATTTTTATTTGTGGTTAATTTCTTTTCTTATTTGGTTAGTTTCAGTGCATGACACAATCTTCTCACACTGGTGAATTGAAAATTGATCTAGAACTTGAAAGAATGTTACGTAAAGCGAGAAGACAAGTTGTTCAAAGTTTCGAGGATCCATCATCATCTAACAGAAAACTTGACTCTTCACCAGGAATTCAAATAGCTTTAGATTTACTTTCTAATTCTTCTAGTGCTTCCAAGTCTGATACTGCTTTTAACATGGTTAAGCAAAATAATGATCGTACTCTCAAACAATTTATTGCCTCTGATTTTAATCATCAACCGTTATGTATTGATTTTCTTACTATTGATGATGCTTTTGAGCATAAATTTGGTTTAATTCACCTTTTGCCTACTTTTCGTGGTCTGTCAGGTGAAGATCCTCACAAGCATCTTAAGGAGTTCTATATGGTCTATTCTAGCGTAAAACCAACTAGGTGCAAGAGCATATTAAGTTGAGAGCATTCCTATTCTCTTTGGGAGACACTGCTAAGGATTGACTTTATTACTTGCCCTCTGAATCAATTACCACTTTTAATGAGATGCAGAGACTTTTTCATGAGAAATAATTTCCTACGTCTCAAGCTACAAATATTCTAAAGGAGATATGTGCAATTCGACAATATCATAGGGAAATATTATATGAGTAGTAGGAGCGTTTTAAGAGGTTGTGTGCTAGCTGCCCATATCATCAAATCAGTTAGCAACACTTGATACAGTATTTCTATAAGGGGCTTCTGCCATAAGAAAAAAAAGGTAGATGCAGCAAATAGAGGAGCACTAGTGGACAAGACACCTATTGAAGTCAAAAATCTCATTTCCAATGTAACTGTTAATTCCTAACAATTTAGTATTCGAGAGGACGCCCAACCATTAAAGGTTAATGAAGTTAATACTACTACATTGGAGCAACAGATAGCTGGGTTGACATCTTTAGTTAGGCAAATGGATGTAAGTAGTGCTCGACAAGTCAAAGTATATGGAATTTGCACAATGGCAAGACATCCCACTAATATGTGTCCAACTTTGCAAGATACATCTACAGAGCAAGTGAATGCTTTTGGAAGCTTTCTGGGTAAACCACAAAGGAATCCTAGCTACCCATATGCACAGAAATTAGGATGAAAGAATCCTCCATTCAACACCTATGGGCAACAAGGACAATGACAAGGTTCCTATCAACAACCATATCAAAGATAAGGTCAACCATCAAGTTCGGGACCTTCATTGGAAGAAATGTTGAAAACGTTAACTCAAAATACCACTCAGCTCCAAAATAATGCCATATAATTGTAATAACAAACAAGAGCTAACATCCAGAATCCGAAGAATCAACTGAGTCATATAGCTATTGCAGTGAGCTTATTAGAGATTTAGAATTTAGGTAAGCTTCCTTCTAAAAAAGTTGTAAACCCAAAAGAGAATGTAATTGTTATTACCTTGAGAAGTATTAAGGAAATAGAGGCATCACACAAGACTACTTTTCTTGGTGATGAGGAAGAAGCTGAAAAAGAACTTGACGTGCCTCCAAAAAAACTGGAAACAATAACTCAGGTAAATTCTAAATCTCCTATGATTAAAAGTTTTACTAATACTTTGCCTCTTTTTCCTAGCAGGCATGCTAAATCAAAGAAAGAAGAGCAAGATAGGGGGATTTTGGAGATGTTTAAAAAGGTAGAGGTGAACATACCTCTAATTGATGCCATTAAGCAAGTTCCTCGATATGCCAAATTTCTCAAGGAGTTATATATGTCTAAGAGAAAATTAAGGGGAGACGAGAAAGTATCGAGGAGAGTGTGTCCGCAGTCATTCAAACAAAGCTTCCCCCAAAGTGTAAGGATCTAGGAACGTTCCCCCAAAGTGTAAAGATCCATGAACGTTTACAATTCCCTACAAAATTGGTGATACCCAATTTGAAGCAATGATAGATATAGGAGTTTCAATTAATGTTATGCCATATACCATTTATACTTCATTGAATTTGGGATCATTGAAAGAAACACATGTTATAATTTAATTGGATGATAGATTTAATGCTTATTTGGAAGGGGTTGTAGAGGATGTTTTAGTGCATGTTAACGAATTGGTTTTCCTAACTGACTTTTATGTATTGAACATAGAGAGAGAACCTTCATCTAGTTCTACACCTATCCTTCTGGGTCGACCATTTTTGAAGACATCAAAGACGAAGATTGACATGGATGCAGGAACATTGACTATGGAGTTTGACGGTGAAATTTTCTGCTTTAATATTTTTAAAGCTATAAGGTACCCTAGGGATGTTCGTTCTATTTTGTCAATTGATGTCATTGATTCTTTGTCTCAAGAAATTTTTGATATGGATGGTAAAGATGAGTTAGAAGTCATTCTTTGCATAAGTTTAACAAAAAATATGTTGAAAAATTCTATCTTGTTCATTGTAGATGAAATGGAAGAAAATGTGTTAGCACTGCAATCACTACAAACAATTCAAAAAAGATATGTATTTCAAAATATTGAATTGCCCATATCTAATACAAAATCTTTACCTTCGGTTGTGCAGGCACCTACAATTAAATTGAAGCAATTACCGAAGCAATTGAAATAATTGTTTTTAGGAGGAGAAATACTTATGGTAATCATATCCAAGAACTTAACTAAGCCTCAAGAGGAAAAGCTCATTCGAGTACTTAAGGACCATATCACAGCTATAGGGTGGAGTATAGCCAACATTAAGGGTATTAGCCCTTCAATGTGTAAGCATCAAATGTTGTTGGAAGAAGGATATAAACCATCAAGAGAATCACAAAGAAGGTTGAATCCTCTGATGATGGAAGTGGTAAAGACGGAGATCTTAAATTTGTTTGATGTTGGTATAATTTATCAAATTTTGGTTAGTAAATGGGTGAGTTTATTCCAAGTAGTATCGAAGAAAATTGGGATTATTATGGTGAAGAATGAGAATAATGAGTTTGTGCCTACAAGAATTCAAAATGGATGGCTAGTGTGCATTGATTATAGGAAGTTGAATGCAGCTACATGCAAGGATCACTTTCCACTCCTATTCATCAATGAGATGGTTCAACAACTTGTGGGATGATCTCATTACTGTTTTCTGGATGGATATTTGAGATATAATCAAATCATGATAGCTCTGAAGGATCAGGAGAAAGCAACTTTTACATGCTCATTTGGTACATGTGCCTACAGAAGGATGTCGTTTGGACTCTGCAATGCCCCAACCACCTTTAAAAGATACATGGTAAGTATTTTCTTTGAGTATGTTGAACACATTATTGAGGTCTTTATAGATAATTTTCCCGTCTATACGTAGTCATTTAATGCATGCTTGGATAATCTAAATTGTGTACTTGAACGTTGCCTTGAAACTAATCTTGTTCCAAATTCTAAAAAATGTCATTTTATGGTTGAACATGGAATAATTTTGGAATATGTAATTTAGCTAAAGGAATTGAAGTCGATATAGCTAAGATAGAAATTGTGCAAAACTTACCTTATCCCATAAATGTGCGAGAAATTCAATCTTTTCTTGTCCTTGCTAGTTTTATTGCATTTTTATCAAGGATTTTAATTAGATTTCAACAAAACGCTGTCATTTGTTACAAAAGGATGTACACTTTGAGTTTCATGAGTGATGCAAGGAAGCATTTGACAAGTTGAAATAATTTTTGACTTTAGCATCAACCATTTGACCACATAATTGGAGTCAACCATTTGACATTATATGTGATGCAAGCAATTTTGCTATGGTGTCGTCCTTGGAAAAAATGTGGAAAGATGACTTATGTTACGTACTACACTTCTCAAATACTCAATTCAGCTTAATGCAACTATTCCACCATTAAAAAGAAGCTTTTAGCTATTGTGTTGTCTTTGGATAAATATAGACCTTATTTGTTTGGTTCTAAAGTGATTTTGTATTCTGATCATGCAGCATTAAGGTACCTTTTTTATCAAAGAAAGAAGCGAAACCAAGGCTGGTTAGATGGATTCTCTTACTCTAAGATTTGATTTAGAGATCAAAGACAAGAAAGGTGTAGAGAATTCAGTCGTGAATCACTTGAGTTGAGTGGTGAAGAAGGAGTATTTAGTACCACTACAAGAATTGTTTCCAAATGAGCAATTACTAACACTTCAAGATAAGGTTCCATGATATGTTGATATTGTGAACTATCTAGTGAACCATGACCTAATGATTTGAGCAAGGACAAATGAAACAGGATAAAGAGTGAGTTGAAATATTTTATTTGGGATGATCCTTAATTGTGGAAGTGTTGTTCTGACCAAGTGATTAGGAGATGTGAGCCTGAATATGAATATGAATCAACTTTGAAAATTTGCCATTCGTATGTTTGTGGTGGTCATTTTGGGCCTAATAGAACTGCTAGGAAAATTCTTGAATGTGATTTTTATTGGAAAAATATTTTTCGAGAATCCTATATGTTATGTAAAGCATGTGAACAACGCCAAAAATAGGGTAATTTTTCCATAAAGATCAAATGCCTTTATCTCCAATACTTGCATGTGAAATTTTGATATATAGGGCATCGATTTTATGGGACAATTTCCTTCTTCTTTTGGTTTTGTTTACATTTTGATGGTTGTGGATTATGTTTCTAAATGGGGAGGAAGCTAAAGTCACTAGGACTGACAATTATAATATTGTTGCAAAATTTGTCAAGTCTAACATTTTTTATAGGTTTTGAACACCGAGAGCATTGATTAGTGAAAGCGTACTCATTTTTGCAACCAATTAGTAAAAAACCTTTTAAAGAAGTACCATGCCACTCATAAGGTGTCTACGACCTATCATCCATGAACGATCAAATAGAGAAATCAAGTCCATTCTTGAGAAAATGGTGAACCCAAATTGTAAAGATTGGAGTCAGCAACTTGATGATGTTTTTTGGGCATATAAGACTATATACAAGACACCGATTGGCATGTCTTCATACTAACTAATCTACAAAAATTCATGTCATCTTCTAGTAGAAGTTAAGCACAAAGGCTTTTGGACCATTAAACAATGCAATATGAAGATGGATGTGGTGGGTGAATAGAGGAAACTACAACTGTAACAATTAAAAGAGCTTGGACTTAAATCTTATGAGCATGCAAAAATTTACAAGGGAAAGAAAAAACAATTTCATGATAAGGTGATTGTTAGGAAGAATTTTATGGTTGGACAAAAAACTCTTCTCTGTTATTCATAACTTAAGCTTTTTCTAGGTAAACTATCTTCTCTGCTATTCATAAATTAAGCTTTTTCTAGGTAAACTATGTTCTTGTTGGATTGGACCTTTTGTTGTTACTAATGTGTTTCCACATGGTGTTGTTGAAATTGAAAGCTTACAGATAAACAAAAAATTCAAATTCAATGATCATCAACTAAAAACCTTGTATGAAGGATTCAAAGTGGAGGATGTGGAAGTGATAGAAAACCCTTATTATGAAGCTTGAGCAATGTGGAGTCAAGCCAACAATGGTAAACAAAGGCGCTATTTAGGAAGCAACCTAAGGGAAGTTGATTTCTGTCTCTTTACATCTTTGCAATTGCTATTTTCCTTAAACGACCCATTTCTTGCATTTGATGTTACATTGAGGACAATGTATGGTTTAAGTGTGGGGGTCGGGATTTTAGTTTGATATTAGCTTTTATGCATGTTTTGAGCTTCATTGTTACTTATGTGACTTCTTAGGTAGTTTTAAAATTAAACGAACAAAATAAAAAAAGTTCTTGTTTTCTATTACTTTTAAGATTATTTAGTCATAATTAGGGTGTGAATTGACTAGAAAAATCCATGACAACCTTAGTATGTACTTTTACTCTTATGATTGGTTAATGTGCTTTATTATTTAGAAGAGTGGTGATTAGTGGTTAATAAAAACTAATGAGGTTTTAAGCCATATTAGACTAACACATTCATATCAATCTCACTGTCTTTGTTTTGTGTGATCTTCAAGACATGTACATCCTAACATTGCTTTGATTTTCTATTCAAGACCACATTTTTATCATATGTATTAACATGGAAATGATTAGGCATTCTTTGTTTTTTCCGAACTACATTAGCCAAATAGTCTACCCATTATATGATTTTCCTTTTTTATAAGCCCCCTTGAGCTTTATTAGCCTTTCTTTTGTATTAACCACATTACATGCTTTAAACCTAACTAAATGTCTCACCTAAGCCTTAAAGCTAGTGAAGCATTCGTTGATTGTTGAGTTTGTAGATTTAAAAAAGTATAAGTGTGGGAGTGTACACATATGTAGGTTGGTTATAATGTTGGGATGTTATTTTATGTCTTATTATTGAAATTCCCATATTGATGTAGTTTCTTTTAATTTTCATAAGAGAAAAAGAAAACAAAAAGAGAAAAGAAAAATAAAAGAGAAGAAAAGAAAAGGAAAGAAAGAAAGAAAAAGAAAAGGAAAAAGAAAAAGAAAAAGAAGAAAAATGTGTAAATAAATGTGTCAAGGAGGAAGTGCATATATGTTGAAAAGTTGTTTATGATTAATGCATCCTCCTAAAGTTGTATTGAATGGGTTATTTGAGTATGTTGGACATGAGGTAGATGTTGTCTTTGAAGGTTCACACATTGTAGTTCAATGTATTATTGTCATCAATCTTTATGAGTGATCCCTTTTGATTAGTTATGCTTCATGTGGTTTGTGTGAGAGAGCTTGAGTTTGAGTTCTGAAACATCGTTTTTTCATTTATCATAGTTGATGTACACAAATGTGAGGGAATGTTGGTTTTTGCACTTGATGTCACATTGAGTGTTACTTTATTTCACTATCTTTAAAGGCTTTCATGCTACTTAACCCAAATACATCTCATTTTACCTTTGCCCACATTACAATCTTAAAAAGCCCTTTGATTCATGATTACGCATGTGAATTTTAGTGGTGGAGAAATAAAATGATATGCAAAGTTGTGGAATGGCATGATCATGAATGATGTTGAGTGTACCCATGAACATATCTTGATTAAACATATTTTCCAAGTCTACCATTAAATTGATAAGTTTTTAAAGGTATTGAATGTTGATTGATCATGAGTAAAAGCTTAGAATGTTAAGTTCTTGCTATATTTTTAAAAGTCAATCAACATTGTTTATAATTATGTATTCTTGGAAAATATGGGAATTAAGTAAATGTTTTGGGCCTATGAGCTTAATTTTGATGTTTTGCTCAAGGATGACTAAAAGCTAAGTGTGAGGGAAATTGATATGTGCTTAATCGATCATACATTTACTCCATTACACTTAGTGATTAATGATATGAAATTGCTTAAGATACTCATTTTAGTTCATATGTAATTTTAGGCTTAATTTGGAAGCAATGGAGCTAAAGTGAGTCAAAATCACTATATTTGGGGTCGTTTTCTAAAGATCCACATTGAATTTTCTTCATGGAGCAAGAAGAAGAAGATTAGAGCAAGAGAAGACAACGTAGAGCATAAAAGAATAGAGGGTTAGAGCATTACTCACGACTGCTGGAAAAACTGCACAACCGTGAGTGTGCATGGATTTGCATGTGAAGGGCTAGCGTTTAATGGATAAAGAAGACAAGTGTGACATGAAGTGGGGCTGGAATAAGAAGCAACCAAAAGTGGAGAGAACCAGTTGCCATTCCACTAACGTTTAAGGCATAAAAATATATGTGTGTTACGAGGCCTATTGGAGCATTACTCATGGTGTTGCACATTTGTCCTGTTCATTGTTTTTGAAAGACACCTATCCCATATAATCGACTGCAGCTGGACAAAAATGAATAAAGAACTGAAATTGGAAGATGGCTAGTGAAACGAAGGTGACAGCTACACTTGGTGAATAATGACTGAAGCAAAGGTGACAGCTACATTTGGTGAATAATGGCTTAAGCAAATGCATGAGTATGTCGGCTAAGGAATAAAGGAGAATGTGTGAGCTAGCTGGTAAAACAATGGTGGACGGTAGCTGGACAAAAATGGAGAATAAAAGTGTTAGAGGGTTACACAATCACTCACTCGTGGATGTGCAATGTAGTTGCATGAGTGTGAGTTATTCCTTAAGCCTATACATAGTGTGTCACACCTGTAGCATAACAAGTCACGGGTGTGACACAATGCCACCTTACCCCTCATTTAACCTAGCGTTAGCAAATACCGAGGGTGTGACAACGCAAAGGTTTTATGAATGAAGAGGAGTGTTTTTAGCTAGGAGAGCTTCGGGAGCTTCGAGAGAGGAAAAAAAAGGAGCAAACCTCTCAACTAGAGAGACCCATAAGGAGGTGGACGTCCCAACGCTGGTTCTCGGAGGTGCAATTGATGCCAACGACTCGGTTAAGCATTTCTTTCATTGTTTTTTGTTCTTTATCTTAAGGATTGATTATGTTATTCTATGTTTAATGTTTGTGTCCTGTGTAAGAATGATTGAATGCTCTATTTGATTATTTTATGTAAGAACCTATTGCTAGAATCGAATACAATACATAATTGTTGTTTTTCCTATTCATTTGTAGCAACTAATGGTTTGTAATCATTAGAGATATTATAACCCAGGTTAATAGTTCAAGCTTGTGTGATTATTGTTTAGATTGGTTTGTAGTTCTCACTCATAAGGCGACTGTCCGATTAAACTTAGCAAGCATCTCCTAGGTTATCTGATAACTAGCGTTAATTAACGAGTTCTTCTTAATTAATTATGACCTAAGGAAAAACTAAGAACAACAGAGCTTGCTGTTAATCTACGATTAATAGTTCAAAGAGAGATGTGCAAACAAAAATTCAATGAAATACGTTTAATAGGTTGTAAGTTGAGATCGAATCAAAGAACCAGACTCCTAATGTAACATTTTAAAACTTTTATTGAGGAAACTAATGTAACATGTATCATAGGCTTTAGTACGTGTCCCAGATCGAACGTGAAAAGGAAATAAATGAAGAAATGTGAAATATACTTTATTTGGGTTCTATGACTTTAAACAAGCTTTTCGAGGCCAAATTGAATGCCAATCCACTAGCACCTTCACGGGATCTGCTCACTAGGATACATTAAAGTCTTTCTATAGTTTTTGTATACGTGAAACTCTAAATGAGTCAGAGTATCCTTACGTTCATGATTTGCTACAGTAGCTACAAGAGACCTTAACCTTCTTTATATAGCATCCATATCGGACCTCCCTATTAAAGGCTCAATATGGGTTTGATCCACATCGATCGGGGTTCATTTTCTTCCTGAACTTTGTCTCATTGATTCAGTTCATTTACCGAGTCACCATATTATATTTATCCGAATCAAATTACATAATTTAACTAATAAGTTATTGAAAAAAACCAAAAATTACAATTAATATTTGTCCACCATATAAGGAAAATATCTATCATTCTCCCCCTTAGATAATAATTAATTGCAGTATTGACTCAAATTTAAAAACAATTTAAAATTAGATTAATCCACACTACTGAATTGATCGACTAGGTTTAAAAACAAAATATTTGATCCAAAGATAACAAAATTCCATCATCCTGTCCCATAAGGCTTTCAATACCAAAAGATACCAAACACATGTGTCATGTGTGATACAGTTCCAATATAGTCACGAATATCTAATACCTCACTAACATGAATGAGAAAATGGAGTGTGGCAAACTCAGATGATACATGTATGATCTGATATGTTTCATCTTTCTATTCATAGGGCACTCTTCTCTAAACTTCATGCTAAATTGTATTAGATAAATCTTTTTTTTTCTCACCGAATGCAAAACTACATTAGAGAAAACTTGTTTTCTCACACTGAGTACTAAAGTGCACTGGAGAAAACCTTTATGTTCTTTAAATGAATGTTAAACTGCATCAAAGAAACTTTGTGAGATAAATACTTATATCTCCCTAAGTCATTTTTAAAATTTATGGATATCCTTTTAAAAGTGTATGTGTCGTTATGATATAGGCTCAAGGTCAATGCATCTATACATGCCCAATGACCTTTAAAATGCTTAATATCGACATAAATCTGAATACTTCCGTATGTATTATGACTATGTATGATAACACGTAGTACTAAGGATAAATGATGATTATCTTTATTAGTGAACCAACATATTGTCATAATATAACAAACTGTATAATCATACAAGGAGCAAACTCAACGAACCCTAACTAGTAGTGTCTAAGGATTTCAAAACACCTATAGTGTATACATGTTTCTCAAACATATGTGGGTGAAGTCCTTTAGTTAAAAGATCAGTTAACATTCCTCATTCCTTAAATGCTCCACCTCAATGTCACCTTTTTTGTATCAACTTCTTTATAGTCAACTATTTGACCTCCAATTGCTAAGACCTTGTGAAATTATTAATTTTGTTTTTAAACAACAAAACAGTGAGATTATTACAATACAACTGAATGATCTAACTACTAAATTTACCACAGACAACTCAGAAACCAAGTTTCTGAGTCAAACACCTTGTGAAGCAGCCCCTAGCATGCACTCTGCATGTATGGTCAAGGAAGTCACCCGTGTCTACTTGACACTCTTCCATGACATTGTACCATCTGCAAACTTAAAAATTTATCTTGATATGGACTTCTTATCCTCTAAAGATATAGCTCAAAATCAAATCTGGATTCCTTATGAGGTTTACACTGTTTATTTTTCTATATGTCAATATATAATATTTGATTCCCCTTAAGTATCTCAACTAGGGATGGCAGTGGGTTTTCAACTCGATTAATATTTGCACCACCCGACCCAAAAAAATAGACATGGAGGCTAAAAAATATATGTTAAATGGATGCTGAAAAAATGGATGTGGATATGGATTTGGATATAGGTCTAGTGATAACCCGAACCGATGGAAAACTACACCCTACCTGTTTTTTATTAACTCTATTTTTTTGTTTTCT
>JAOTAZ010000006.1:12196037-12208601 GCA_025629785.1 Erythroxylum oxycarpum
TGTTGGTCACTTTCCACAATTATCATAATAACTAAGTTACTAGCTACATAATCCTTATTTCCTTCAACAAGGAAAGAAATAGTTTGAGAAGAAACAAAATCTATGCATAAAGATTTTTCTTTCCTTTTTCATCAATTTTTTCTAAGTTCTACATTGATATTGTCATGAAGACAATTTTTTACAATCTAAATTATCAAGTATTTTTTATTTTATTAGTTTAAGTTTATTTTAAATATTTTTATATCCTTTTCGTAATATTTATGTAACACCCCACTCCCGCGTGACCCGAACCCGACATCGTTGGTGATATTCGAGTCTGTGCCTCACGAGGTTGGCGTGCTACATCAGTCAGTCGAAGCTCAGTAAACTTTTTTTTTAAAACATTCATTCGCACGAAATAGACAGTAAACAATCTGAGCCCACGTTCAGAAATAAACATTTTCAGTTATTACAATCATTCAACAATAATTTACAAAAGTCAATTAATGAACAAAAAGTCATAACCAAATTAGGCTCATTATAAATACAAAACATCCTTTTACAGAGATTTCAGAATACAATTTATGAGACACTAATGCAGATGCGAACTGATCTTGACTTCTATCTCAACTTACACGCAGTAGGCGTACTCCCGTGTCCAACGGGGTACTCTTCAAGGCCTGAAAAATAGATGCAAATTTTGGGTGAGTTTTGCGAACTCAGTTAGGAACCATCATTGATGGTTCGCCCAATTCATGCATCATACAAGCACATTACAGTAATCGCACAGTCAGAAATACCATCTCAATCAATAGATATAAGCAGATCACAATTTTATATGGCATTCATGCCTTTTTTCCATTTACAATATTCAGTCAGTCAAGTATGTATGCAATGCACATGTGACACTTTCCCATTTTATTACAGTGTTGTGACCGAGCGCATAAACAGTGAACAACATACAGTAGACGCGTCTAGGGAGTAGGAGAGCCCTCTGGGTATGCACTAACTCCCTTCGAGCTCGAGGCTCTTTTTCAGTATCAGTATCAGTGGCGACTCTGGTCACAACTGTTGTTATTATCCGTTTATGCATTTGTGTATGAAATGCATATGCCCAATTTAACAGTCCATATAAAACAGTCTGCCCCAGTAGAGGCAACGAAATGAAACACAGTATAGCCAGCAATTAATCACAGTATCTCACAGTAATAGCAACCAATGCACAATGTGCACATCCAGAACACTTCAAGCAATTAATCACAGTATCACAGTAATAGCAAACAATGCACAATGTGCACATCCAGAACACTTTTATGTCAGTTCTCCCAATTCATCAGACCACCTGTCCGGAATCCAGTCATAAACAAACACAATCCTAATCCCGCCATTATTCCCCACATTACATATAATAATTGAATGAACTATCTAGGTTACTCACCTGTACTTACGAGCTAATACCTGGAAGTCTCAATGAAATCGGTGGATCGACACTCCAAATGTGCCTCTATAACAGTTACAGTATGCAAACGTTACCAATTACTCACTCATAACCATTTAATGATGCACATGTGGCAATGAGAAGGTGCACAATGCATGTTCATGATATTCCCGGCCCTAATCCACAATTTTCCATCATAAAAAAATTCGTCTAAAAATTAGAAATCTAACGGCACCGAAATTACTCAATTCGGGCCTCTATAGATCTAAAAATAAATAAAACAGTGATTAAAGAACCATTACCCGGACACCCGTCAATTTCTAGTCCAAAAATTCCCAATTTCTTATAAAATGAAATTCAATATTCTACAAATCCGATGCCGCAAGAATCAGGTCAATCAGACGTCGGATGGAAAAGATATAAGCAAAAGAAGCTCAAAACCAATTAAAAACAAATAAAATAAAAAAATAAGCATTTCATCTCGCACTCGCGAGGAGTCGCCCTCGCGAGTCGGCGCAGAAAATGGCCGTGTTGCACTCGAGAGGCATCGCACTCGCGAGGCGAGTGTCGGCTGAAAACCAACCGCTCGCGATTGCGAGTCATACCTTTTATCCAACCGGTTCGCGCTCGCGACCGGTTCGCGCCCGCGAGTAGTTACCTTAATCAATCATCTCGCAATCGCGAGTCTCTTCGCTATTTCTTCCCCCTTTTTTCCATTTTTCCAATCTGAAATTCAATCACCCATAACTCTTTGCACACAATTCAGAAAATTACAAACCATATCTCGTTGGAAAGATCATGAAAAACTCTACAAGTTTCATGAGACTCCAACAATCAATTTCACCCCTAAGGGTGTCAAAAATTCAGTCAAAGCTACTGCCTAATCAATACCTCTCAAAACAGTGTAGTACTTTGTAAATTCAGTAACTTTCCATTTCTTCAGTCAAAAATTACACAATAAATGTCCAATGAAAGATAAAAATGTGATCTACAACTTTCATGTACAACATGAAAGCAAATTCACTTGATAACTAGGTCAAAAAATTCAACAAAGAATCTGCCCATTGAAATTATCCAATCTGAACAGCAAATTTCAAAACCGCATATCTCCTTGCATCAATGTCAAAAAAATCACTACCTTATATCAATGGAAAGACAAGATCTCATACTTCAATTTTCATGAGGACTCAAAATCCAATTCCATCACTAACAGGCTCAAAACTGTCATGCAAGTTACTGCCCTGATTTGCAGTTAATAACCTAATGCAGGTTCAGTTTTTGAAAACTCATAACTCCCAAATCTGATATCTAAAAATAGCATACTATATACCATTTTCAAGATAATTTCTTCCTCTACAACTTTTCAGAAGATCACGTAAGCCAATTCAAGTCATAGAAATCTCTAATATTACTTCCAATCAGAATGCTCACAAAATCTATACTTAGGCTAGGTTTCACTAAAATACACAAAATTAGTCAACAATCAACAGTTCATATCTCCCAATATACAGATCGAAAAATTAAAAAATTAGTGGCAATGGAAAGCTAACAATATAGGCTTCAACTTTCATGAAGACCATTTTCACTAATTCCTACTAAATTAATCTAGAAAAATCATCAAAACAATTAGGTCATTTGGTTCGGTTACTGTTCACACAGGTCATGTCTCTGATTTTCCAAGCCAAAATTCAACCTCTTAGAGCTACAATTAGACAACACCTATTTCAAACAAAATTGTAGCCAACCAAGTAAAGTTTCATTTGGCACAAACCTTACCTCATTTTCATAACCATACAATTAGTTATGATCAAAACAATGTAATCAGTACAAAACCAATTTTCCAGCTTTGGTACTAAACTTAGATCCTATCACTTCCAATGCCAATAACACATCACTAAGCATCCAAATGGACAAGAAATCAGTTACTACATCATTCATACATTCACTTAGACCAATAGTCACAATTTGGTAGTACTTAACTCTTCATGTCCATGCAAGAAGAACCATCAAGAATCAATCCAAAATCGAGCTAAAACACTTCAATCATACTACTTCATCAAGTCATACTCAACATAACCTTATACCCAACAATTCAAACTATAATTTCCATAACATTAAAGCATCCTAAATCATGAATAATGAACAATAACTCCCATTGAATGCATCTAACAACCATGATTCAATTAAATACATAATTAAAGCTTAACATAAACCTTACCTAATAAAGCTTTTCTCTCTTCAATACTACACCAACTTCTCCTCTTTCTCAACTTTCTAATCCTCACACAAGGTGTTCATCATCATGAAAAGAAGGTAGTTTGGTTGCATGAAGGAGGGCTCTTGAGTTTAGAGGAAGTATGACTTAAAAGAAGGAGAAAATCGATGGAGATTGTAAAACATGAAGAAGGTTTCGGTTGGAATGAAAATAAGCAATAAGAGATGAGATTTCCTTCTTTAAATGAGAAGTAACCGAAATACAAGGAGAGGAAGAGGACAAAAGCATTTAAATGGTTAGGACAAGTGGCATTTTCAAGGAAAAAGACAAAATAGGAATTAAACAAAAACTTGTAATAGGATTTAGCAACCCTAATAAAAACTGACCCATTCAAGTCCAATGACCCTAATTCTAATCCCAAAAGAATATACCCAATATTATAGTGCCATTGGATAGAAATATTCGCTACCGAAAATCAACCGGTTCGCCACTTGGCGATTTTTTCGGTCCGAGAATTTTCTCCAGAAAAGTTCAGAAAATTCCTAAAAATCCCTTAAAATGTAAAACACACAATGGATCACTCAGAATAATTTTTCAAACACAATAACCACGTTATTTACAATCAAAATCCGTTTAGGCCCAAATACTGTGAATGTCATGTATGCAAGTACAGTTATTCCATGTGCACAAATTTCTCTGTTTACCACTACTAGTATACATGAACAGTCCTACTTAAGCCCAATCCATCTCATCCTATGCCAAATTACTATTCTACCCTTCCAGTAGGGGGTAGGATGTTACATTTGTGGTGGTCCCTTAAGAGTCAAGTACACTTGACTAATTCATAGGCTTCTCTCGCCTGCCTGCTAGTGGCCTTGGACCTCCTCACGGACTCCCATAAGTTTCACGGCTACACATGACCGCTTTACGGGAATGTGTAGTACATTCTATTGGATCCACCCAAACCAATCTCTTTGTGTTTATGTGATATGATTTGCTTATGTTGTTTTTGTATGTTTATGTTATTTTTGTAAATGTTTTTGATAAATTGAATTTGAAGAGGCAAAGATTATTTTGGTGTAAACTCCTTTGAAATAAATTGTTAAAGACTATTGTTTCGCATGTTTGTTCTTAATTATTAAGCTTTTACCCACTGAGCCGTCCAGCTTACCCCTTTTCCCCTCCATAGGTGACGAACGAAAAACTGAGTTACTGCATTGGGATTAAGGCTTTACTCCGATACTTTTTGCTTTGAATGTTATATTTGAGAAAGCAAGGCTTTAGATAGCATTTTGGGCAAATGATGTATTTTGTAATTTGTCCTTTAACACTTTCAATGTATTCGGGCTAAAATGCCCTCTAAAGCTTTGTAATGACTTTTGACTTTCATATAATGCAAGAGTGTTGGGTTCTAATGTAATTTGTGTAATTTGCATATGTTTCATAATCATGTAATATTGTATGGTTTGAATTGAGGTTGCTTTATAGTTTGGAAATGGTTAGAATGCAAGAAGTGTGTTGCTGCCATTTAAGTTGCTTTTTGGGATTATTTGGATTGGTTTGGTAGTTGGATGATTGAGTATAGTGGAGATTGAAGTGGTTTTGTACAGGTATATGAAGTTTGTATGAGAAAATTAAAGATTGGCTAGTTGAATTTTTAAAGGAGGTACTGCCAAAATTTTTTCAACAATTGACAGAAATTTCGCTTAGGTTTTAGACCCTCTTAGAGCTTGAATTGGATTGGGAGGTCTTCTTGAAGTTTGTAGCATATGTTTAGATTTTTCCATAGAGGTATAATATGCCTTGTTTGGAGTTAGGAGGAAAAACTTATGGGGGTTAGACCTAGTTCAGTTACTGTTCATTTGGCAAATGTGGGCAGAACCTTTGGAAGGGTTTTTCACCCCTTTGGAACCTGTTTTGGTTTTTGCATCCTTCATAGCAAATATAGATCATCTTTTTATCTTTCCATGGAGGTATAATAAGTCATGTTTGGAGTTAGGAATAAGAAGTTATGAAGTTTGGAACATTGTTGTCACTGTTCACGGATATTGTTCCATTGGTCAATTTTACTGTTCCATTGGTCTTTCTATGCAGCAGCTTTGAACAACTTTTTATCCCCTTTAATGATTGAATTGATTTTTACTTCCTTCATGAAAGTTGTAAAGCACCTTTATATCTTTCCATTGAGGTAAAATATGACATTTTTCGATTAGTGTATCAAAAGATATGATTTTTCAAACTTTAGGTCTTGTTTAAGTGTTTAGGAAAAATTTTCAATTGGGCAGAAACTTTGAAGCAACTTTGGACCGCCTTAATGGCCGAATTAGGTTTTAAATCCTTCTTGAAACTTGTAGAGTTTTCTTTCAGCTTTCTTTTGGCACCAAGTTTGAACAATTTGGAGTTTTAGGTAAAAAGATATGAGTTTTTGAATTTCTATGTTTTAAAACCACTAAAGCTCACTCTTTCGCTTATAACTCTTTCGTTTGATCTCCATTTACCTCGGTTTTCGAAGCGTTGGTTTTCTAAACAAATTTTCTACCCACTTCTTGCAAATGTAAAATTTTTTGGTTTGAGTTGAGAATTACGGTTGAAATCAAAGAGAGTCAATTGTGTATTTCTTGACCTATCTGAGGAGATTTTTGGTTCAAATTAATCTAGAGTCATGAAATTTCATTTTAGTTTAGGAATCGGATTTAATTATGGGCCCTAAGAAGATAAATTTTGTTGCGGAAGATTAGGGTGAATTTTGTCAAGATCCGTTCGAGAGTAAGTGAACTAAGGTCATTTTTTAGATTTCTTCTGTGGTGAGGAATTCCTCCCTCGTGGGATGTGCGTCCAGATGTCACGTAGGACGTCGGACTCGTGTCTCACTAGGGTGGGGTTCCAACATTACTATTCTTATATTTTGATTAAAGATGCAAATGGAGGTATTAAGGGGAAATGAAAATAATTGGACAATTCTAGATAGTTTCCATATTATTTATCATATTGGACACAACTTTCTCATCCTACTTACGATTGAGATGATTCAAGATGCTACTAAAATCTTAGAAAGAACCTAAAAATTTCATATTTTGAGTTTTGAGAGATACTAGTTGAACATGAACTTAGAAAAGAGTAACTTGCAGAAAATTGTCTTCTATGGATGGATGAAGCTAACAAGAAAGTCTAAAATAGCCTCACATATGGGTGCATTTTAGCTTGTATTAGTGCCAAAAAGTAAGGGTTTGGGGACATGGTTTTAGACACAGAAAGCCCATATTATTATTTTGACAAAGAATTTTAATTTTACTATTAGACATGGTTTGAAACATAGGCATATTATAGCCTGTTTTCATTATAACAGTAGGACGTGCACTGTATATAGATAACCCATAAACCTTGGATTCTTTTTATTATTTCTTAATTGAAGTTTTGCCAACTTTTGGGATAGACAAGCATCTCTCTTCCTCTTTCTATTTTATTCCCTATTCTTATCTATGGCCCTACATGACTATACTTAAAGAAATCTATAACCTTGTGATATATAAAACCATGACATGTAATCTTTTTTTATTATTCAAACTATGCTTTAAGTATTGAATGTTCTTAAGTGTTTCTTTTTCATGATTGTTTCACTTAATTATTAAAAGGCCTACTAGTTTATTATTTGTTACAATCTGTTGCTACATTAGATACTAATACATAATTGCTTTAACACTTTAATATGTGAAGTGACTAGGGTTTGATGAATTATTGCATTAAAATTCTTAGATCCTAGGAAAGACAACCGACTAAATTGAATATATTCTCATTTGCTTATGTTATTCAGTTTCAATGATCTTTCTATTTTTTAAAGTTTCTACTAAATAAAACCTTTAGTGCTTAAGTATTTAGGGATAATTTGATTAGTTATTTTCTAATTAATATGACTAAGGAGAGATAAGAAAATAGTTCAAATGATGAACATAAGTTTAAATTGATTTATAATTGTATAGGTGAGTAGTATAAAATTCCAATAGTGTATATATATATAGACCGAGGTCTTTTTTAACGAATTTTCTTATATTTCAATTTCAATTTTGCAATAGTATATTTTTATAATTATCAAAATTAAACTTCACTTAAATTTTATTGATAAAACATAAAACTAAGGTAGGGCCGGCACTGTGCTATGAATTATTGGATTCTAAAATGTCCATGACATGTAAACCAAAGCTTTATAGGGCGGATGGCTTCGTTTCTGAAGTTCGGATATGAAACCAAAGAAGGAAGCAAATTATTTGAATACATATATATCTTTCAAATCCTTGTCACTCAACGGTCCTCTTCCATTTCCTTCATCTTTGTCTTTTTGAAGACCTTGATATGGTATCCGCTTCCAAAACTTAACACTGGAGTTCTAACAATTTCTCCCCCTTTGATCTTTGTCCACCTGAAAATGGTGCGACTTAGACGTGGAACAATAGAAAATATCAAATGATTGTTGCAGGAAGGATAATGTACTTAAAGTTTCAACCTAGCTATGCGAATGAACTTCTGTTTGTGTCCGTCTTCTTATAGATTTGGTACTCAACCAAAGCTTAAGATAAAGAAAGATGACTAGTCACCTGTATTTGGACACAAAATGATGCAGAAATACGGCCATTAAGGCTTTACTGAAATCAGCTCCCCCGCATGACCTCATTCCACCTCCAAATGGTATGAAATTTCTGGCTTTGGAACTTGCGCCCAAATCCTGCGTTCAGTTAACTTCTTGATTTAGAAATTTAGACATCTTAGATTAGATAACAGACAGATTATTAGTGCTTCTATAATACTACCTCCCATCTCCATGGATTAAAAGTAAGGGGGTCTTTATAAACATCTGGATCCATGTGAAGAGCGGCAGGTATGACCGCTATTGTCCAGCCTTTTGGAATTACATATTCTGTGTAAGTTTAAACATTAGTAAAATTGTAAATGGAAAACAACTATATGACAGAAGATAAGTCGCAAGCATGTTTTATGGTCATTTTCATTTTCCGCTTGACCTAAATCTCATAAATTAGCATCAATAGTTCACTATTTTCTTATTATATTTTAATTTTTAAGGTAGGTAAAACTTAATTTTTTTGTTTTTAATTTTCAAAAGAGTTGTAGTATTTTTCTTAAAAGTTAAATGCTTTATTTTCCAATTTATTGTCGATACCAAACACTTGTACTGATTAGTTTGAAATTCGGTTTTTAAGAAATATTTATTTTAATAAGAATATATTAGCATATCAAAAGAAAGTTTAGCGCACCTCTTATATGGACATCTTCTATTGTTCTCCTTAAGATTCCTATTGCACCACCCATTCGAAGGGATTCATTGATAACCTTTAAGAAAAGACAGATTTTTAGACAAGAGGCACTAGGAAGATTTGATAAGTAGAAGCTTTAAACTATTCTACTTACATGCATCGCAAGAGTCATTGATTTATATTCCTTCCAAGTTATTCCACTCTCTTTACTTTCCCTGGCATTAATCATGCGATTGCTTTCCTCCTAAACATTGAGATAATGAATATCAGATAATTATGTACAAAAAGTAAAAACAAAGAATTATTCATACTAAAAATAACTTTAAGATAATTTGACTTTGTAATAAAGACATTGAATTATTTTTTAATAAAAAGATACACTTTCAAGAATCACATATCACTTTGAGCTTCTGATAAAGATATTGAATTACTTATTTAATAAAAAGGAAAATAGTTTTAAGAGACATCAATAATTTGACCCTAAAATAAAGACGTATTTAATAGAAAAAAAATAATTTCAAGAGTCATCCCTAATTAATTTTATAATAAAAATGATGAACAAATAAAATGGTTTTAAAAACTTGATAGTGAATTATTTATTTATTTAAATAATTTGATTTTATTAAATTACTTATTTAAAAAAGAAAATGATTTCAAGTAGCTACCTCTAGTTCATGCAGCACTGAAGGATTATCTGTCAAGTACATAATAGCCAAAGTTAAAGTGGTGGGAATCGTCTCTGAGGTGGCAAGTAGAAGCGCAAAGATCGAGTAAATAATAAGATTGTCCGTAAATGAGTTTTCACTCTTCTTGTAATCCATCAGGCAACTTAGGAAGTCGTCCCCTGTCGCCCTGCTTACAGAAGGAGACGCTTGTCTTCTCTCTACGGTGTCCCTTATCAACTTCATAATTTTCTTCCGATTCTGAAAAACGACGAGAAAGCTTTGGGTATTTCGCATGTCTGAAACAAAAGCTTGCTAGGAAACCTAACAGTAGTATTAACCCTTAAATACCTGGGCACATTTGTGAAACGCAGTGCCTGGTAAGTTCAAAGGAAAAGACATCAGCCCTTCAGTGAAGTTTGCAAATGTTTCACTTAGATTTATCTCAGACTTCTCAGGATCACGACCAAATAACACCTTCCAAGTGAAATTCAATATCATCTGGGAAAAATATTCATGAATACGTTTACATACATATGACTCATGTGAAAACACATTAATTAGCAAACTTATCGTACATATATATATATATACATGGGCAGACTAAATACTATAAAGTGAAATAAGAAAAGTCGAGCAAACCGTTGAAAGGGCATGTTTAACTTCCAGCGACTTGTGCTTTGTCCAAGATTCAAGAGCACGTTTCACCGTTCGGTCCAGCTCAGGAAGCAGAATTCCTTTGAGTCTCTCGGCACCAAAGTATTCGGCAACCGATTTCTTGAGGTGTTTATGAATGTGTCCTGTTTTTATACAGTCTTTAAGTTCACCATTTTGGCCAATAAGTTCAGCAAACGAGTCCATGTACCACAACTCAACCAACTTCCCTTCTTGTTGGAGAATAAAATGATTGAAGTCAGCGTCTGAGGATACCACCACGGGCCGACCAGCCAATCTTGTTTTGAACACTGGTCCATATCTGGGGAGATATATAAGTAAGGTAAAGCATCATGCAGTGTCAACGATGTATGAAGTTGATGGTAAGTACCTTTTGAGTCTGGTTTTCATGAACCAGGGCATATCTATAGACTTGCTAGGAATGAAGAACTGAACAGTTTCTCCAATAATTGGCAGCCCCATGGAACCTGGAGGGAGCTTTCCATAGCATATAGTTTTCCTGCATCTAAATAGCCAACAAGTGATTGCTATAGAAAGCAAGGCCAGGAAATAGAAACTCACAGGCCACATTCGTAGAAGTTTTGAACAGCTTAAAGAGGTTTTGACAAAGAAAACCGAGCGCTCACTTGGTTGTGTTGAATCTAAAGAATCAAGAGTTGTTCGATGTGTTATATATACTGAACGTCTAGCTGATCAAGACATCAAGTGTGAATACTGAATCAAGTCCATCAAAACATATATTTCTGATCTACACTTGAGACTGAAGTACGTGCTCATCATCGATTCAAGCAAGTTGATGTTAAAAATTTTGTTAGTTTGGTTGCTACTACTTTTATCTTTATAGCAAGCGATAATTAAGCTACATGTGAACATATTACTTCCTAAAAATGAATTCATCATAATTTCATGTATTTAATATCATTAATTTTCCAATAAACATTATCATAATTAACTGTTGTGTTAGACATTTCTGATTAAGATTGAAAACTGATCCCATCCGAATTAAGCAATATTAGTGGTTAACATTTAAAAAATATTAAAAGTACATTCAAATAAATTGGGAAACAAACGAATTATAATTAAACATATACATTAAACTTCTAAAGTCCTATGTTATATTAAATCTGTATCAGAAGTTTTTAAGTATAATAATTTAAAAAGGAATACCTCATCATAACTTACAATTTTGGTTTATTTAATAAAATTAAAATTTAAAGTGCTAAATGTACGTTTAACAAAAGTTGAAGGAGTCAAGCTCTCTTTTTTCACTTATAAACATTAGACAATGAATCCAATATTATGTGTACCTTTTATATTTATATTTAATCAGTTGGTGGAGAGATATATTTCACATCGTAAATGAAAATAATCAATGTCACATGAAAATATTCAAGTGACATTGATTATGTATATTATCTCTTTAAGATCGAAGGAATGACTCCACTCAAGGAATATAGTATTGGTTCAGGGATTGACACCATAACTTAATGACGTAAAACGACAGTAGCTTAACTTTAGATATTTTGGATATAAGTATTTTAAATAAAATTTGTGCAATTATTTGGTGTTTATCTAGTGCTATAAAATTAATAGTATTTTATAAATTTATCTTCGTACGAATATGATATCGATCAGCTAGTACGTAATTGGGCATTTCCAAATTATCCGCTATCAAAACACGTGCATAACTTCTTTTAGATGTGAAATAAAAATTTTAATATTTAAGTTTTTAGCTTAATTAGTATTGATAGAGACACACAATTTAATTTAATTTTGGTGAAGAGTTATATCACTACATCAGAGAAGGGTTTTGGCGACAAAACATAACGTCATTGAAAGATACCAAATTGTCGCAAAAAATATTTAGAGATGAAAAAAATCGTCAAATAAATGGTCGCAAAAATTTGGAATCGTTGCCAAAAAGATTTTGCTACGATCATCCCTTTGTCGCTAATAAGAATAGGCGAGGAGAGGAGAAATAGTTGCAGATAACTTATTGCCACGTTTAATTTTAGTGGGTAAAAGTAATTATCGACGTTAACGTAGGTGTAGGTAATAATGTGTACTGACGATTTATTTTCGTAGCATAATATGTTGAGCTACGAAAATTAAAGTGTAGCTAAATATTATTAAGAACGTTCTAGAAAGCGTAAGTAAAAATATTTGATGATGATTTTATATTTGTAGCTAAAAAACTTTTAGTTTATTTTTAATTTGACTTCTCTATTACCAATTTAATATTTTTTTCGTAATTCCAATTTAATATTTAATTATAATTATTAACAACATTTTTAATTCATGTTATTGTTTTTAACATGGTTTGAATTATAA
>JAOTAZ010000006.1:12215550-12227180 GCA_025629785.1 Erythroxylum oxycarpum
TTATTGTACATGATTATAAAATAATTTTTTCTTTTTATTTTTTTTACAATAAATCTATGTTTATAATATTATTGCTCATTATGTGAGCACTCATATTTTGATGTTGTTTTATGCTTTACATTCCATTTTAAATATGATATAAAAAAATAGTATTATATTATCTTTCATTCTCATTAATGCAACAACCAAACAACATTATTGATATTAATATAGAAACTTAAGTTACAAACCAATCATTTTTTATTTATCATACTCATTCCTATTCTCTTCTACTATTATACCTCAAACGCCCCTAAATGAACATAGATAAAACGAGAAAGGCGGGAAAGTGGCCCAAGTTACACAGAGTAGGGAAGATATGAAAATATGGATTGGCTGACTGAGTGCTTGACGACCGAAACAAGAGGCGGAGGAAGAACAGGGGAGGCACACCTTGGTGGAACTCCATCAAGCTTCTCCACCAAATCTAGCACGAAGAAAAAGAAGACCAACGGAGCCCTACTCAGAAACCAAACACAGATCAAGGACACAAAAGTTAAAGAGAAGACTCGGGAGAAGAAAAGCTTTAGGCCAGAGGTCAGGAAGGAAGGGAAGGACAAAAGTTGGACAAGAATCATGGTGAGGCAACAGGGAAAGAGACGAAGAGGAAGAGAGAAGGAGGAGCATTTAATTGCATATTTTTATTTCCACTGGTTCGAATAAACCTATTCTAAAGACAATCAAGTCAATAACAACATTTGCAACCGAGCTAACTAATGCCTCTGCTACCGGCTCCATGTCACTTACACTCATTGGAGGTTTGATGTTTTTCGCCACAGGAAAGAGAGGAAACAAAAAAGAACGATTACAGAAGATTTCGGCAACTTATTCTCCCATTAATATTTTTTCAGTTGCGATTGTCATTGCATCGATGCGTCTTACATTTCTCATCAGAGCGTTGCCCACCTCGAACCCGCATTCCGTCCACCAGCAACTCTGCTTCTCAACTATCGGAAACGAGTCGAGTTTTGTTTCTAGAACTCCAAAACCGCATATTTACTTTCGTCTTTTGCAAAATTGTCTTCGTGAATGCAAACAAGTAAAATCCCGTAAGTTGTTCGACGAAATGCCTGAAACTGTTTTGCGAGCTTCAGTGACAAACAAACTTGTTCATGCTCAGGTAGTCAAGCTTGGGTTTTTTTTAAAACGATCTCTAGGGAATGCCATTCTTGACCTTTACGCCAAGTGTGATAATGTGGAAGACGCGGAAAAGTTGTTTTATAGACTTGAACACAGAGATATATTAGCTTGGAACTCGATCATTTCCATGTATTCTAGGCGGGGTTCTCCTAATTTGGCACTTAACTCTTTCGGATATCTGTGGGATGGAGGGTTGCGTCCTAATGACTTCACTGTCGCTTTGGCGTTGTCCGCGTGCGCAAGAATGGTGAATGTTGAATGTGGTAGACGTCTTCATTGCCTTGTTCTTAAAATGGGCTTTGAGTCAAGTTCTTTCTGTGAGGGCGCCCTTATTGATATGTATTCTAAGAGCAATTCCATGAATGATGCTCGAAGGGTATTTGATGGAGCGGTAGATTTGGACACTGTTTCTTGGACGTCAATGATTGCTGGATATGTTCAAGTAGGTTTACCAATGGATGCGTTAAAAGTGTATGAGCAGATGGAGAAAGTTGGCCTAGAACCAGACCAGGTGGCGTATGTGACTCTCATAAATGTCTTCATTAATCTAGGCAGGCTTGATGATGCATCTGAATTGTTTAACCAAATGCCTAACCCAAATGTTGTGGCATGGAATTTGATGATCTCAGGGCATGCCCAACGAGGTTATGCGACAGAAGCAATCATGTTTTTTCAGAATTTAAGGAAAGCTGGCCTCAAATCCACAAGGTCCACGTTGGGTAGTGTACTGAGTGCTATTGCAAGTTTAGCAACCCTTGACTTAGGTCTTCTGGTTCATGCAGAGGCTATTAAACTGGGGTTACTTGCTAATGTATATGTGGGAAGTTCACTTATTAGCATGTATGCTAAGTGCAAGAAGATGGAAGCAGCAAGGAAAGTTTTTGATGCCGTAGATGGGCGTAATGTTGTCTTGTGGAATTCAATTCTTGGAGGTTATGCACAGAACGGATGTGCCATTGAAGTTATAACATTATTTTCCAGTCTGGGTAACTACGGTCTTCATGCTGATGATTTTACCTACACCAGCGTTCTGAGTGCATGTGCTTGCTTAGAGTACCTTGAAGTAGGTCGTCAACTGCACTCAGTTATTATCAAGAACAACTTTGCATCTAACTTATTTGTGGGAAATGCATTGGTTGACATGTATGCTAAGTCTGGGGTTCTAGATGACGCAAGACAACAATTTGAGCGTATGAGGAATAGAGACAACATCTCTTGGAATGCGATTATTGTTGGATATGTGCAAAAAGAACATGAATCTGAGGCATTTCACATGTTTCGAAGAATGAATTTGTGCGGAATTCTCCCTGATGAGGTGTCATTGTCCAGTGTAATGAGTGCCTGTGCCAATGTTAAAAATGATGAGAAAGGAAAACAGGTACATTGCCTGTCAGTGAAGTCTGGTCTTGCAACAAGCCTTTTTGCTGGAAGCTCCCTTGTTGATATGTATGTCAAGTGTGGGAATGTCGACTCTGCTCATAAGATTCTTATTCATATGTCTAAAAGGAGTGTGGCTTCCATGAATGCTCTTATTGCAGGGTATGCTCCAACTGATTTGGAGAAGGCAATAATGCTATTTCGACAAATGCAAGATGAAAACTTGAAACCTTCAGAAATAACTTTTGTGAGTCTTTTAGATGCATGTGATGAACCACAAAAGTTGAATCTTGGAAGACAAATCCATTGTCTTGTCCTGAAGATGGGTATTCATTATGACAATGACTTCTTGGGTGTCTCTCTCTTAGGCATGTACATGAATTCCCTAAGCAAAACTGATGCAACTATGCTATTTTCAGGGTTTTCAAATCTAAAGAGCACCATCATTTGGACTGCTATGATTTCCGGATTTGCTCAAAATGGTTGCTGTAATGAAGCTTTGCAATGTTATAAAAAAATGCGTAGCTCCAGTATAGTACCTGACCAAGCAACATTTGTTAGTGTCCTTAGGGCCTGTGCTGTCTTGTCTTCTATAACAGTTGGTAGACAGATTCATTCTCACGTTTTACATACTGGTTATCACTATGATGAATTGACTTGTAGTTCTCTTGTAGACATGTACGCTAAATGTGGTGACGTGATGAGCTCAATGCAAGTTTTTGAGGAAATGGATGAAAAAAATGACGTCATTTCCTGGAACTCAATGATAGTTGGATTTGCCAAAAATGGCTATGCAGAAGAAGCACTGAATGTTTTTCATGATATGATGCTAAAAGATGTTTTACCTGACGATGTAACTTTTCTTGGAATCCTTACTGCATGTAGTCATGCTGGAATGGTAACTGAAGGCCGTCAAATCTATGATATTATGGTCAACTACTATTGGATTCAACCTAGAGTTGAACATTGTGCCTGCATGGTTGATCTTCTAGGCAGATGGGGTTTCCTTAAGGAAGCAGAAGAGTTCATTGACAAACTCAACTTTGAACCCAATTCTATGATCTGGGCTACAATGCTTGGAGCTTGCAGAATTCATGGAGATGACGTTAGGGGCCAACTAGCTACGGAGAAGCTCATTGACCTCGAACCTGAAAATTCTTCACCCTATGTGTTGCTTTCAAACATTTATGCTGCATCGGGGAACTGGAAGGAGGCTGATTCTCTGAGGAAGTCAATGAGAGAGCAAAGAGTGAAGAAGCCACCTGGATGTAGCTGGATTATAGTGGGGCAGAAGACACATTTGTTTATTGCGGGAGACAATTGTCATCCTAGTGTAGCTAAAATTGGCGTTGTTTTGAAGCATTTGAAAGCAGTGATGAAAGGAGATAGCAATATTGCCCATATCGATTCCTTTTACCTTGATGATGAATGAGGTAATAATATCGTTGGATTTTGTTATTTATGATAATATAAACACTCTATAGATTACAATTACAAAATAGATACTGTACAAACAGATAATCAAAGGGAATTCTAGAACTAGCCTAACACTTAGCATCATCAGACAAGATAAAAAGTCTGTTTAGCATGACATTGACAGTCAACGGCGAAGCTTCCAAACCAGCGTCACTACCGGTGGGAGCAGGGTCGGTGGTGGAGGGAACGATTCCAACGTTGCCTGTGACGCCTTTCACAGTTAGAAACACTAGCCGCAGAGGGGAGCCGTAGTGCCACCGTCATTTTCTGTCGATGGTGAGTGTTGCCGTCATTGCTGTTGCTGGCACTCGATCAACACCTGGAACCCATTGGACTGCTGCTTGTGGACGTTCTTTTTCCTATCGCCACCGCTGCTGCTCCTGATGGGTTAAAGGTGGAAGAAAACGACCGAAATTGTGAAGTGTGTATGGTTACACATTTATGAAGGTTAACCGAAAGCAGGAAAGATAGCGGGAACAAAAAGCACAAGGGACATGCTGCTGAGGAGGTTTGGATTCATGGATGGGCAAAATATTCTTATATATCATGGGCCAGAAATGTAACAGTTGAATGAGCCTATGAAGACAGATTATGGGCCAAACTTTTGTTGTTTTGGGTTGTTATTTCTAGATTTTAGGCTAATAGATATGGGTCAAGTCTCAGAATGTCTTGGGCTGTAAATTAAAATTGGATTTGAATTACTTTGGAATATTAATTTGGACTTAAAGGAACCCATTAATCAAAACATATATATATAAATATATTAGATAATATGTTTATTTAAATTTATAAATAAGTTTCTAAATTCATACATATTATGCCTATGAATTTCATAATGCTTAGAATAAACTTATACATCATTGATAAATTTAATAGTGATTAGTTAAATTTTAATTAGAAATGAGTTTTTAATTAAATTTAAATTGTTAAGTTCATAAGTTAAATAAAAACTAGAAATAAGTTTTAAATTGAATTGACATTATTATTCTAATAAGAATTAGAAATAAGTTTTTAAATTTAATTTAATGGGTTCCATAATAATTAGAAATATGTTTTTAATTAAAATAAATTAATTATGATTTAAATATGATTCGTTCATATAGCATTGAAATTATGATTTTAAGTAAACCATAATAATCATAGTTTTATTTCAAGCATGAGTTTATTTATTCATTTATGATTTTTGAATTTTGTGAGCGACTTCTAATTTTGAAAATGTGTTTTTAAGAAAAACGTCAGTTATGAAGAGCCCATTAGATTTATACAAATTGCGGCACATATGGGGTGGCTCACTATTATTATATTATTGCAGTTACTCCAATTGCAATATTTTCTTGGAAAAAGATTTAATACAACATGATATTACTATTAGTAACTTAATGCAAAAGTTGTATTATGGAGGTTATCTGACTTTTGTAGAAGCTAAAATGAAGTACATGACTTTACTTTCAACTTTGGCACAACCAAAAAGTAAAATGTTAAGCATGCTTTGGAACTTAAAATGTCCAATGTTGAAATCATATAAATGGTTGATGATAAATGTTACGAAAGAAGTTTGAAGAAAAGAATTTATTTGGACTTTATATCTGACCGACCTTCTAATCAAAATTATTATAACAATAGCATATTAAGTTTCTAGGACTTTATCATTGGCTCTATTCCATGTAGGGTTCATTATTATGTATCGAACTAAATTGTCATAAATTACATAAATTATATTCATTAATGTATGTCAAGTTTTATATTATTGAGTTTTATTAGAATATATGTTCTATTTGAAAAATCTTTTTGAGAATGATAATTGGTACTTAATTTTGATATAAATGATGGTTGAGAACATACGTACTCTTTCGATTTCATAAACAATTGAAAATCGATTATACAATATATGTATGTATGACATTATAATGATATGACTACTGAATCAAAGAATATAGTTTTTGAACTCAATAAGGTTGAGAAATTAAGTGGCAATAATTATGATATTTGGAACATGAAAATCCAATATGAACTGGAAGAGAAAGAGGCTCTCAAACCATTAAATATAATTATCAATTTCGTTGAGAAAGGCAATATTACCCAATATAAAAGGGACTGTGATGCTTATGAAACATAGAAGAAAAAAGAACTTATTGGCTCCCATTACATTGTTGAGTAGTATGGATAATGATATCATATGTGAGTTCCACAATATATGAAATTGCTAAGGACATATGGTCCACTTTAGCTACACGTTTTGGAGGCATCTTAGTCACCAAAGTGAGGTCACTTACTATCAAGTTTGACACATATAAGAAATGGCCAAATCACACATGCAAAAACATTTAACCCGTATTTCAACTTGATCACTGAGTTGTATGATGTTGGTCATGAGTTATCATATAAGCAAGAAGCACAAGCTATGATCCATTCTTTACCTCAAAATTGGAAGCATATGAAGGTGCATCTAATTCACAATGAGAGTATCAAGACGATGGAAGATGCTACAAGGCATCATATACTATAAACAGAATGTCTTGAAGCCTTAAAGATGTCCTTCAAGGTATATGCAACTTGTTCTTAATTAATGTTTCATCAATGTTAAAAATACCACAAAAGTGCACGACATAGCTGTAGCTAGTACAGGTAAGTACGGTTCGATCCTATGAAGACTACAAGTACTAGTAATGACCAATTTTCTATTATCTAACCTATGAATCATATAGTGGATTTTAATTAAAAATTAAATTAAACAAACTAAGAATTAAAACAATACTGAACGCAGAACAAGGAAAATACTAAGAAGAATCAATATCAAATAATATGTTTAGGTAATGAATCTCCCTAAGAATCCTTACATATTAACTCTTTATCATGTAATTATATTATTGAATATTGGATTGCGCAATTCCTATCTCATGTTAATATATTTCTTAAGACTATTAACAACTAATCCATAAGTTGATTAACATAAATCTTTCTAGTTAAACCCAATAAGATTGTATTATCGATTCATGAATTCTGCTATTAGGTTTGACTCTAATCCAGAGGATTTTTGTTGACCTATCTCTAGGTTTGTATGTAAGTCCCTTCAATTATTGTAGATCTATTCATATAAAAGATTTTCTTATTCTTAATCATATGAAATCAAATCATGCACTAATATTTTAGATATATAACAACAAGAATATAACTCGTAATTGAATCTCAGTAAATCAATTAATAAAATTGCATTGAATAAAAGATGAAATCGTATTGTTATCTCAACTTCGGGTTTATCACACCTAGACACTAATTAAGTTTAGTTCTTACTCATAGAAAACAAAATCAAAGATAAATATGCAGAATAACTAATACAAAATAAAGAAATCATAATTTTAAATCTCTCTTCTATTGGATCTTCTTTCAAAAATGGATTGGATATTGTTATCTATCAGATCTCTTGATGTCATTTTTGTCTTTCCTCATCCTTTAATCAGAACTGTAGCCTCTCTATGTTGCTTATGACCTAAAATCGATTTAAAACTCATCTCTCTATATTTTGCCTCTGTTCACGTTCGCTTATAGTAAAAACTAGGGCTTTTGGGTTATATAAGGTTAACTTACACCTTTTTGTGACCAAACACCTAAATTCATGATTTCACACGAACATAAAGATTTACATGGGTAATATACATGGCCGTGTATATCAACACAGAAGGATGCGTAACTCCACATGACTAAAAGCAAAGTTCTTCAAATCTTCACATGTTTAAATAGACATATACAATTATTGTACATAGTTGTGTATCTTTAAGTTGCTTTAAATCTTCATTCCATGCCACGATTTCATCCGAATTATCACCTAAACACTCACTTGAAGAGAATTAAGTACCAAAAATAATATAAAAGTATTAAATAACAAGCAAAACACAAAAAATATGGGTATATAAATATAATCAAATAATCATTTATCAAACATCTCAACACTTCATCTTTTTCTTGTCCTTAAGAAAATCATAATCTAGATTATCAATCGTACAAACACCACAAATATAACTTCTCCATCCCTTAATAACTTTAACATGTCCGTTCATACTCTAAATCATAATATCATATTCATCAAATTAACATAGAATTAGAATCAAGTTATCCTATTACTAGCCTTTATAAGTCAATATCGATAATAATCACATCGATAACCTTTTTGAATTCAAAAGCACAAATCTTTACACCCTGACCAAGGTCTCACTCAATGCACTCAACTGTTTAGGGTAAAAAAAAACTATCAAATCAATACATAGTATAACTCTTAATAATATGCTTGAATATTATATACCACAATTAAAGAAACATTGGACCTTTTCAAAATTCAAATTTCAAACAATTAGATAATTATAAATAACCTTCAGGGTTCAGAGTAATAAAAAAGGCTTCAAGAAAAATAAGGTAAAGGCTAATAATGTGGTTATATTCAGTAAAAAAAGGCTAAGCTCAAACTTGGTTACACTTTTTTAAAATTAAAAATGTAATATGACATTTTTTCTAATTGAGTTTAGGTTTAGATTGCCTAGGCCCAGGCCTACCTGCAACCTAACTCTTCTATGCAAATGATGTTGTTTTGCTTGGAAAAGTTTAGCCTCGAATCAGTTTGGGCCTGATTTAGCCCATGGGTTGGTCTACCAAAAATACTTGAATTTAGGCTCATGTGTTGGCCTATTGTCATCCTTATAAGGGATAAAATATGGTAAGGTAATTATCAAGAAAATAGGATAAACAATTGTTGAACCAAAATGCCTTTATAATTTCAATGCTTCTAATTTAAAATATGTGATCTCAATATGAAAAAAAAGTCCTAGAATCATCCAATTATGCATGATAACACACATGAAAGAATAAAAGAGCTTAAATATTGATGTATTTGCTCTTTGGCTTAAAAGCTTATATAAAACGGATCTTATATGTGTAAATAATTTGCACTTATCATTCAAAATTGACTATCTCAATGATTACTAAACATATAACTGATAAAAGCAAGTTTATTCTATCTATGATCCTTTTGCATACTAATTGAATTCAATAATCAATAATGCTCTCAAACATTTATGGACATATTTCAAGTAATTCAGGACATCAGTTAATAAGATTTAATAACAAAGATTATAATAAGCTTAAGAAAATTTATAATCCCTTTCCAAACACTTAAAAATTATACATTGTCCCAATATACACAATATAAGCATATAAAAACAAAAAGTAAGAGAAAGTGTAGGAATTTGGTACTTCACTGAGTAATAAAAATTTCAAAATTCTGATTTCATTGAGGGATCCATCTGATACTAGATACAATCCTCCTAAAAAATAAAAATAAAAGGGATAAAAAGATAAAAGAAATTAAAAGTAACTAATGAAGGGACAAAATATGAAATATGGAAATAACAATGACATAAAATAACATTAATCTAATGTTTAGATAAAATAAATAACAAAGGGGGAAAAATAAGAAAATACATAAATAAAGAGAAAAATAAAAGAGAAAACCAAATTTAACCATTTCCATCCTATTATGACTCTGGCATGTTCGTTGATGGAGGGTCCTCAAGTTGTTGATCCTTAAAATATGGAGGACCTGTTGATGAGGAGGTTGAAAAGTTATGTCTTGACAGCTCGCCATCAACAATAGTAGATCTACTCCACAATCTCCATCTGTTGTACTTAGATAGTAAGTTAAGTACCAATAAGCTACCCCATACATCTCTCTAGTCCAGCTATCTTCAGCTGATCTTGATGTGATGTTCACAGTTTGGGTGCTTCCATACTATCCTCCTCCTATGCAACCTTTCACATATGGGATGGTGGTGAATACAATTGCGGCGACTGCTCTACTATGTATGGTTCCTCTTTAGCTCCTCCCAATGCTGCTGGCTTATCGGGAACTCCAATTAGATTGTAGATATCACCCATAGGTCCCTGTCATATGCTCACCATGTACATATGCTTCATTACATTAAATTTTAATGTCGCTATGGTGTTTGCCAATCGCATCATTGGTAGTCTATTAAAGACCCCCATCCTTTGCGCAAGTCTAGTTACATAAGTTCCCACATAGATCATGCCAACCTTCCTCTCTTTGCTCTAACGCTGGATAAATTGGTTTAATGTCTGCCCTATGTGGATTGGCATCATCTCGCTCACACTCTAAAGATATAACACATCCAAGTTTCCCACGATGCCATAGCTATCACCTCATTCGCTTAATGCATGGCTTAAAATTACATGAATATATCTGAGCATCAGGTGTTAAAGCATTGATGCTTTGGATCTACTTGGGTTGTAGTCATCGTCATTGCTAATTGTACACTAGAATTGATGAGAAGACATCCCATACGGGAAGTCTATACATAAGTTTAAGTAAGCTAGCATCCCTACACACTTTGGGTCGTACAACCTCAAAGTAACCGAGAATTTTGAATAACTCATTTAGATCATTTCCTTTAGTGGTCAAAACTAAATGGTGTTCAGTAGGTCCTAGTCATGTCTCTTTTCTCCACAAAGAACGTGGATAGCACCTTGAGTGTTAACTCCCAGTAGGAAGCTCCATGATCTCAAAGAACTGTGACCATGCTCCAATGTTGATAAGGTCCCAAACCTACTGGACCAAACTAACTTGCACCAGTCACTACAAAAAAACAATAGATTTTGCGACGTTTCATTGGTGAAACGTCGCAGAAAATTCTAACCTTTCCTGACGTTTTAAAAACATCAGGAAATGTGAGAGGTTTTTGTGACGTTGTACTCAGACGTCGTGGAATGTAGGAAGTAATTGAGACATTTTATTATTGAAACGTGGCCAAATACATCTAACGTCTTTATGAAGTAAACGACGTGGAAGTGTTGGTGAAAAATTAAAATTACTCAGTTGTTTTTTCATTTGGGTTTCAATTTGTCTTCTTCAATAATCTTGCCGCCTCCCGCCTCCCATACGTACTCCTCTCTGCACTGAATACATCTACAGACCACCCAAACCTTATTTTGCTCAACGTCGCCGCCCCACCCGTCGTCAAGAGCTTCATTTGTCTTTCCCATTTTGTTCAACGCACGTTTGGGTATATATATATCTGCCTCTTTCCTTTTTCGTCTCACGGCCGGATTATTCTTCCTCTCAAAATCACGCGACATCTGTGCTCACGGCTGGATTCGTAAGGTACACCCCAATGCCCATGCATTCTCTTATTCGTATATAAGATGCAATATTTCAAACCTCTGTGTGGTAGGTCCACGTTATTCGAAGCACGTTAATGAAATTTCTATGTTTGAGAGTTCCATTTGCAATTTCTATGTTTATCCATTTTTATGCCTCATGTCTTCCATAGATGGAACACCAAGTTGACCATGAATATTTATGATATTCTGGTTTGATTTTCAAATTTAGTATAAATCAAAGCTTAATTCATTGATTAAACCAAATTTCAATTATTTTATGTGCAGGCAGATTGAATTGGTCTCCCATTTCACATTGAGCATTCAACATTGACAGAGGAGAGTCATAGGGTAAGTACTTGGAATTTCTACTGTTATGTGTAAAATTGAATATGGGTTAAGCACCTGCAATTTCTATGTTTATATTGCTCAACAACTTT
>JAOTAZ010000006.1:12238257-12250320 GCA_025629785.1 Erythroxylum oxycarpum
GTAAAACATGTAACACAACTTCTGCCAATTCCTCATTTAATAATTCTAACGTCTAATAAAAATTCAGGGTCCAACAATTAGTACTAACTATCCCTTATCTGATGGGAATAGGGCTCATTTTACATAGTGAGCTTGAGGCCCTTAATCATTTTTTGAGCTCGAGGCTTATTTCACACTTTGAGCCTTAAGCTCTGATCGGTGGCTACTCAGGTCACAATTGCCATTATATTTCATGTATTCATAAAATGGAATGCATCAATCACATTTGCATGTTCCCATTAAATCACATTCCCATATCATCAAACCTTAGTCCGACATTCAACATTAAAGTTAAGAATCACATTTTTACTTATGGGCATGATCACATTTTCCTTTGGAACTAGGTTCGGCATTTAATAACCAAGTCATGTATCACGTATTTCATCCAATTCACATACAAGGAGCACTTCAATATTTCATTCATACATCACATTCATCGGACCTTCTTTCTAAAAACCAACGCAATCAATCATATTTATATAGTCATTCAGTAGTCAATTCATACAAAATTCAAACAAAACAAACAATGAAGTGAGACCATCTCAGTCTATTCACAGTACGCTCTAGATTATCATTTGCTTCCAAACTCTGGAAATACCTGAATGCAAACTTTTAACCTGCACAACCCATTTATGCAATACACACATTGCACACACACATTAATAACTTTGCACAATTATAAGCATTCATTTATGCACACGTGTGTATATGGAATATGTACAATGCATGTTCATGATAATCCCAGGTACATTATCAAATTCTATTTTATCACATCCTCGATTTTTTGAATCATTTGTTTTCATAAAAACTCATTTTTTTTTCATTTTTACTAGATACACTTTGCTTCTCTTTTTGAATCACAACTTTAATCATATGGACCACTTCATCTCCATTAAACACATTTCTTACGTACTTTAATACCAACACATCACTCATTAATGTTATTCCAACATTACATGATCTCACATTATCAAAACTCTCATTTCTTCTTATAAATTCTCCAAATTCCAGACCTTCAGGTCTATTTTCCATGATTAATTAGACAATGCAAATGAAGAAATTTGACAATACTCTCTTCTAGAAGAATGTTTCCCATTGTTGTAAGTTTCTAATGAAACCAAGATCATTCAATTTGGTTCAGTGCTCCAAATGTTATACTTTAATTAATTCAAACTATTCATAAGCTAAAACAGTATCCTATACTCAGTATTAATTCAAAAATCTGGACTTCTAGAGACAGAATTAAAATTTGATCTCTTTATACAAATTGTATCCCTATGTCTCTAGTTTAATCTAAATAAAGAACAATCTTACTTGGACCACTACAGATCAAGTTATTATCAAAACACCGAAGCATGATCAGTGATAATACTCCGATTATCATTTTCGAGAATTCCTCATTACTTCTGTCCCAAATTCATCAATCATTCTCTCCTGAATGATTTAATATGGTTATAATTTTTTGTGGAGATGAAGATCAATGTGTTATGAGTCCAATGGTTCAAGTCCAATGTCATTTGGAGGTCTAGAGAAGAAGTTATGACCAAAAGATCAAAGGATGTTTGTGTCTGTCAACTTTCATAGCACCTACAAGCACGATCGTGCAATTCCAATTGCTTCTTCATTTTCACCATCTTACTTGTGCATAACGGTGAGATCCTTTGTGATGCTTAAGAGTCATGATCATGCTTGTGCACGATCGTGCACTCCCCTCTTTCTCAAACTTCATTCTGGCTCTTTTGAAAACAGACCTTAGGGTCAATGTTTCATGGCAATTTTTACAGGGAAAATGAAGGATTTAGGCAAAACACTCTTCTAAACCATTATTCCTTTATGTAATCTTCTAAACCATTGTTCCTTTATGTCTTAAGTTTCAATTGAGACTAATTTCATGCAATTTGGTTCGATATTCTACAAGTTATGCTAAAAATACTACAGACTGTTCCAAATCATGACAGAATCCCCAAACTCAATTTCAAGCTAAATTTTGAAACTCTTAGAGACAGAATTAAATTTCAATTGCTTCATGTAAAATATAGCCGAACATATTTAGTTTAATATAAACTTAAAATCATGGCATTTTGATGCCTATAGATAAAGTTATGGCTAAAATACTAATGCATGTTCAGTGAAACACTGCATCTATACATTTTCCAGCACAATTCAACAATATTCATCTCTAACTCTAAATCATCTCTATGTCAATTTATGAATCATTCATCATCATACACGTAAAAGCAAGCCATCTATATATTTATTTCTTTATCCACATTCAACATACATAAATCACCATTTTATGTCCATTTAACTCTAACTATCATCAAATATGCTTCCTTCAACAAATCGAGAAAAGTTCATACTTATACTTACTTATTTAGCTTCATTTTCTTCAAATCCTAGGAAACCCTAGCTCCTCCACATACACGATCATCATTGTTGAAGGAGGAATAAATTGGGTCTTTTATCGACAAGAGGAGGATAGCAAGGTATTGAAGTGGCTACTATAAGATTATGGTCAAAAATCACTTGGTGGAGGGTGGTAGGAATTTCGTATAAGGAGAGAAGAGTGAGGAAGATGATAAGTGTTTAGTGAAAATGAAAGACAACGAAGTTGTCTTTCAAATGGGCAATGAGGTGGGTTTTAAAAAAAACTTGGTAGGTGTCATGACACTTGTCATGATACCTTCCACTCAAATGGTTTATACTAAATAACACTTAATTGCTTGGTCCATTTGTCTCCAATTTCTAGTTAATTTTCCCCTAATTTTCAATGACACTTGACATTAAATCTTAATGCCATTTATAAAAATTTTCATTTCCATTTGACATTTATTTCTAGTCATCAATTTACTTGCCACTTGGCATTTTTCCTAGTCCAAAAATATCCAAAATATCCAAAATTTTTCTAAATTTCACCAAAAATTCTAAATCAGTAAATATACATTCCAAATCAATTTTCAACACAAATAAACCACAATTTAAAAAAATCACATATCAAAAATCATATTCACATTTAAACAATCAATTATACCTGGAATGCCAATGAATGCATGTACAATCATTTTAATGTGTATAAAAATTCAAATTCATATATGTGTATGCTGACAATATGCATGAGCATAGAAATACATTTTTCTTAATCCCTCATTGATATCTCACATGTGTTGTATCTTAGGGGTGTAATCCTTAGTATGGGGACATCTTACACCATAAGTTCTATGGCCTTAAAATAAGCTACCTAATGTCGTTTATTGCCATTCTTCTTCTTTGGATTATTACCTTGAAGTTATATAAGTTTCGGTGCTCCTTTAAAGGGAGCGTCCTATAAAATATCTTGACAAGACTTACTAGCTTCATTGACATCAATTTGTTCAAGGGCATGGTTAACGACATTATATACTTTAAAAATAACCTTTTCATGACCCACCCTTAATTTTAACTTGCCTTAATAACCTTTTCATAACCCACCCTTAATTTTAACTTGCCTTTGTCAACATCTATTTTTAACTTAGCAGTCGTCACGAAGGGTCAACCAAGGACTACAGGCACTTCAACATCTTCCTCTATGTCAAGAATCACAAAATTAATTGGGAAAACAAACTTATTAACCTTAATATAAACATCTTCTATAACTTCCATAAGATATTTTACTGATCTATCAGCTAGTTGCACCCTCATCCTCGTAGGTTTAAGTTCACCTAATCCCAGTCTCTTAAACAATGAAAAAGGCATCATGTTAATCTAACCCCTAAATCAGCTAAAGCCATATCGATTTTCAAACTATCAATTTCACAGGGATAGTAAAAATCCCTGGATTTGTAAGCTTGTCTAGTAGTTTGCTTTTTAAAGTTTCTGAGCTCCTTTCGCTCAGTGTTGTAGCTTCCAACTCCTCCAACTTTCCATTGTTCAACGGTAGCTCTCACAAAAGGTTCATATGTTATGGCATTCACATAAGAGCCTTAATAAGGGGTAAATTAGCTTGGATTTGATTAAATAATTCAAGGAACTTACCAAACCTTGCATCCATTTGATCTTTCTTCACTTTATCAAGGTAAGGGATGATAGGTTAATATTCCTAGACTTTTTTAAGGTGAAATTCACCATCAGCTTTTACTTGACTCTTAATAATCTTATTTTTATCTTCTTCTTCTGAGAGCTCTTTTCCATTTCTCAAAGTGATTGATGTTCCTTAGGATTTGTCTCCAATGTATTAGACAAACTCCCCTGTGGTCTTTCAAAAAACTAGCTTGGTGATTCATCCAATATGAGCTTCCAAGTTATAAATAGAAGCCTCCATTTGTTGATGTCTTGCATAAAAGCTTGAGCAATCTTCAACATCATCTCCTCTAGAGTAGGCTCCTTAGTTGGAGCTGCTTGTTGCTAAAATCCTATTGAAGGGTTGTTCCTTATTTGGCCTTGATTTCTTAGAAGAAATTGGGGTGATTCCTCCATCTCGAATTGTAAGTGTTACCATATGGATTGTTTTAGGGTCTAGGAGCATTCCCCAGATAATCCATATGCTTGGGCTATATTGCTTAATAGTTTTGACCTATATGTTGGAGCCCACACACCTGGCACTGCATAACTTAACCTTATGGATTCATTATTAATCTATTTATTTTCCAGTGCTTACACTTCGTTTGCCAACTGCTCCACTACATTTACTTCATAGACTCCCTCTGGCTTATTAATTCTGCCTCTAAAAGAGAACCATTGGTAGTTGTTCATTGTCATGTCCTTAATAAGGTCTTGGGAAGCTTCTAGTGTCTTATTATTAAGAGAATTGCCAATCACTGCATTTATTGACTTCCTTGTGTTCTAATTTAGTCCATTATGAAAAGTTTGGATCTGCATAAAAAGCGGTAAACTATGACATGGAAATTTTGTCAACTTCTCCTTGAAACACTCCTATATATCATTTAAAGCTTTTGAGAGTAAGAGGATGTTGTCTTTACGGGTGGAAAATAATTTAATAAAAACTTCTCTTCCACTTAATCCCATATTGTCAGTGATGATTGTGGCATTGAATTCAACAATTGCTTAGCATTTCCCTTTAAATAAAACGGGAATAACTGCAGTCTTATCACGTCATAGATCTCTATAAAAATTTAAGATGTGTACATTTTGGGTCCCCATCTCATAGTCCATCAAATTAGATAGATTACTTCACCATATATATGATACTCAACTTGATCTCAAAGTTATTGGCACCTATAATCGGTCCAACAATGTTGTCTTCTACTCCTATTAAGTCTGATCCAGCATAATCAAACATTATCCTTAGTTGGTGTAAAACCTCGAATCTTTCCTTTAATTGAATATAAATTTTTATGTTTGTTGAACAGTATTTTTGGATGAATAGTAAATTTTGGGAAACCCAACCTAAAAATATTGAAAATTATCCATAATAAGTATTAGAGTCCAATGATAATGAAACGGATCGAAAATAAGTCCGAAAGGATGGATTTTGGGAGTTCCAAAAGTTTAGGACTAAAATGCCCTTTTTGGAATGTAAAGGATATTATTGATTTTAAACTCATTTGAAAATTTTTAAAGCATCCAATCAATAAGTATTAACCCTAATTCGAGTATTTCGTGGTCAATTTGATGATAAGGTAGTTGTGGAATATTTTTGGGATTTAATTTGGTTAGTTGGCGAATTAAATGTATTAAAAGGCAATTTGGTCTTTTTGTATGCATTAAATGGGAAATTTGGTCTTTTGGTATTCATTGAAGGGAAATTTGGTCATTTTAGATGGTGTTGGCGGAAGAATGAGTTATTAGAAGAGAAACAATAGGAAGGTGACATGTGGAATCCATTGAATGCGTATTAAAAAAAACACAAAGCAAGACATTTAACTTCATTCTTTAACATAACTGTGAGTGTTGAGAGAGAGTAAACGTGAGGGACCAAAAACAAAAGTGAAAAGAAGAGAAGAAAGTGTGAAGGCTAGACAAGGAGAGAGGAATAAGAGGGCTTCCGTTGTTGATGGGTTTTGATAGAGATTTGAAGAGATCTTGATCAAGTAAAGTTGTTCAACAAATATCCAAAAGATTGGATGAAAAAGTGGTAAGTTTTCCTAGCTTAAATTCCTAATTTTTGTTTTTTAGTATGGGATGGATGTGTTTAAGATAAATGTTGCCTTGGTGTTATTTTGGTGTTTCTTTGCATGAAATTGATTTAATATGACAATAGAGTAACGTGTAGTAGAACTCTATCTTAGGTTTGTTTGAACCAGTCCCATTGTTTTGGACATAAATCGTTCTACAGACCTTTAAATCGGGTGATTCCAACTGAAAATGAAACGTAAAACATAGTTCTAAAAATTGCTAGAAGAGATTCTGACCTAATTCTAGCTGAATCATATTAGAATTTGAGATTGAAAATGGTAATCAAATGTTGCCTTTGTGTTGGAGCAGCTTATGATGTTTGGTGCATGATTCTTGATTTAGAACTTCAAATGGCCTGATTTTTGATAATATGGAAACTAGAAACATAGGGAAATAAATGTCTAGAAAACTTCAAAACCTAACGTGAACTTCTACTATGTGAAAATTTAGAAACAAGTGGAGGTATGAATTCTAGACAGGGTCATAAGCGTGACTCATCATGCATGATAGTGATATGGTAAATTAAATTCGGTGAGATAGTGTTTTGAAGGAATAGGTAAGTTAGAATGGGTAAATTTTGGTATTTAAGTGACTTTTGAAGTTATATTTGGAAACGAAGAATAATAAATTAGCTTACAAAAGTAAGCAAAAATATGATTAATATACGTGGTACGTGATTAAATACTAATCTTAAATTTGGTTAAACTGAATTTATAGTTTTAATGTCTTATTTATGAATTTGGAAATAAATTCCTAAGCGAAATGCATTTTGTGTAGGTAAAGGTGAGGCACTGAAAGTGTGAGTGTGCTTAGCAATAAGTTTGCAAAACAATAAGTGTTCTTTAAATTGATTTTATAAAAATGATTTATATTCTATCATGAAATGAATATTAAGTATGAGTTTTATGTGAATATTGCTAGCATAAGTTAATGTCTTAGAAATATATGAATTGAAGTTTGAAAGTTAAATCTTATATGATTTGAATTTGCATTGAGATGATGTTATTGGTTGATAAAAAGGAAATGATTTCTCGCCTATAATATATTGATATGTTGTATATAAGTTATTATACCAGTGTATAATGGTTAACTTAGTAAGGTAAGCGATGTAGAACCAGCTTCGTAACTAGTGGTTAATCAATTGCGGGTAAGCGATTTAGAACTAGCTCTGTAACTACCAGTATATAGCGGTTAACACTGGTAAGCGATGTGGAACTAGCTTCGTAACTAGTGGTTAACTAATTGCAGGTAAGTGATGTAGAACCAGCTCCATAATTACCAATGTATAGCGGTTATCTTAGTGTGGGTAAGCGATGTAGAACCAAATTCGTAACTAGTAGGTAATAGTCACGAGTAAGCGATACAAAACCAACTTTGTGATTTTATGCTTGAGGATACTATATGACAAAGAAGTTAGTAATAGACTATATCGTGCAAGAAATTCATGATATTTTTAATGTTGTCACTATTTTTTGAAAAGCAGTTTGAGAAACTTGATTTCAGAAAGCATATATGTTTCGTATTAGTATTGAATTATACGAATCGAGATGAATTTGTTTTAGACAAGTTTAATTTGTTAATTATGATTTGAATAGAAAATCTAGCACTCACTGAGCTCGTTCACACTCTATTTTCTATTTTCAAATGAAACCTTTCAGGCGTACAGTCAGGAGCTTTAGTAGCAGGGACTCCACCTCATAAGCACTCAACTTTGTCACGTGTTGCTGTGTAGACATTTTTGCCTTGTAAATGTTTTTTGGAACTTTTACATTTTCATGAATATTTTTTGGACTAGATTTTATGTAAAGAATGCATGTATATGAATGTTTTAAAGTTAAATGCATGAATATGTCTAAGGTTTTTTTAAAGATTATTGAAGTGATTGTTGAGATTGCTTGTGAATGGACGTAGAGTCTAATATTTGTAGTGGAGATTTTGAGATTATTATAGAAATGTTTTTGAAATTTTACAAAAACTTGAAAATTTTGGGAAGATTAAAATACAATTATTGTGCTACAGAAATTTAAAAAAAACTTCATTGCTTATGTACTTTAATGTTAAGTTAAGACTTTTAGGAAAAAAAGAGTTATAGGCTTAACTCTACGAGAGCCTTCCATCTGAATCAGATATTGAATGAAGGGCCACCACAGAGTACCGGGCAGATCGCCTAGTCATTTCAAGATAGGAGCATGTCAGTTGGTCTGCCATGTTGTGTGATTCCTCATTATCAATTTGACTGCCTTCCAATTCCTCTATTTGCCTATCTAGTTCAAATTCTCTCAGTTGCATCTTGCGGAGATTTGTAAATGATGTTCTCACAAATAAAATAAAAATGAATAAAATAAAACATCTTGGCTTCCCTAATATTACTAGCCCCTAACAATGATGCCAAAAACTTAATTAATTTTTTATCAATGTTAAAAATACCATAAGTGCACAATGTAGTTGTAGATAGCATATGCAAGTATGAGTCGATCTCGGAAAGACTGTAAGTACTAGTAATTACTTTTCTTTTCTATTATCTAACCTATGAATAGGATTGTGGGTTTTAATTAAAAATTAAACTAAAGAAATAAACCAAGAATTAAAACAATACTGGACGTAGAAAAAGGAATTCTTTTTAAGTTACTGTCCCAGTAGTAGCATGATCGTCATATGGTGATATGATATAAGATAATTAAACGATTAGCTTAGTACAAAAAGTTTGTTGTAGTTCAATGACAAAATAATTTAAAGACATTATTTATCTTGTACATACCAAGATGTATATAATAAAGTCCATAAGATAAATGTGCATTGAAAATAAAATTATGATGAGATTATAATTATGATTGGTCTAATTTAATTAAATCAATTGTCAAACCTCTTATACTTTATTACATATCAAATCTTTTTTAACCTTGATAAAATATTTAATGTTTAATGCACAATTAATATTAATTCAATTGACCAAAATTTTAACATGTCGTTCATTAATAATTAACAATTAATATTAACTAAATGAACCAAAATTTCCTTTGACTAACAAGAATATTAATAGAACGACCTTATTTGGCTATGATGAGAGACAAAAATAGTGAAACAAATTACTTGTTTCTATTATCCTGTTCTTATCTTATTTCATAAGCATCCATTTATCTAATAAATGAGACCTATAGAATATAAATAAATGAATGTTTATGTAACAAGATAAGAGCATAGGACGTTAGTTATCCTGAACTTGCACATTCCGAGATGTTAAATCTTTGTTGAGAGCTTGATTGGCAACAGTCAATCGCTGTGACCATTTGCTTGCCGTGCGCTAGACATGCAACCTTAAATATGGCTGCATCCTTATTTACCAAGTGTCTCACCGCTCAAAATCGTCGTAAACAGAATTATGGCGGCAAGACTTTAAATTCCTTCTCTTTCAACACAGCGCATCCCTATATGCCCTTCCTTAACTTTAAACTACTCATGTTGATCAAACAGTGTATCTTTTTTATTGTCCATGTTCACGTCACTGAGGCGATTTATCATAGAACCAAGGCTTAAATAAGAAAATTATACAGTAATACGAGAAGCGTAGGGAAACTAAGAAGTGCTCTCCAATGCAAACAAACCCACAATTTTAGATTGAGAGTCAAGTCACTAAAAGCTTTTTGTGCATTGCAACACAATATTTATTTATTCCATCCTCTCACTATACATATGCACAAAGAACAGTCTCTTGACAGACAAACACGTGTTAGAAAATACAAACCCTCCTTCATTATGGATAATTATGTAGTTATGATAAAAGATAAGGTTTGGGATGGAAGAAAATATCTAGTGTTGATGTGGAAGCTTATGGATGAATGTAGAAGCTTATGGAAGAGTCTTGAAGATAAGGTGAGTCAAAGAAGTATTCAAATTAAATTTGAAGTCTTGAAAGATAGGAATGAGTTAATTACTGTAAGAAGAATCCAAGTTGTATTTGAACTCCTTTAGCATGTCTATATATATGGGTCTTGTAACCATTTATGAGATGATGAGAAAAGAGAGAGAGAGAGAGAGAGCATTTGAAATAAAGAAGTGTTTAGAGAGAGAGCCGTAGCTCTTTGTGAGAAAGAAAGAGTGAGAGGAAAAGTGTTGTAACACTTAGAGAGAGACATTTGTATCTTGTGAGTGTACCTTTTGTAATCACATACTTTGTTATCAATACAACTACATATTTTGTGAAAGATTCTTTTATTTGGAGCCCATCACAGCTTCCAACAAAACCGACTACACATCAATTTGGTACAGCCAAGAGGGTTCTTCAATACTTGGCTAGAGCAAAGGGTTTTGACATATGGTTTCAAAAATCTAAAATTTTCAGTTTCAGAGGATTCATGGACAACGACTGGGTTGGTTCTATAAAGGACAGGAGGAGCACTTCGGGAAGTTGTTTCATCCTTGGAGCTGCTGTTGTTTCGTGGAGCTAAAAAAAACAAGTTGTTGTGGTTTTATCTTCTACCGAGCTTGAATACGTAGCAGCTACAACAGCTGCCTATCAGGCAGTATGGCTGAGAAGAATATTGGGTGACTTGGGACAAAAACAATTCGAACCAACATATATCTTTTACGACAATAAATCTGTTGTGATGCTTGCAAAGAATTTCTATTTCACACCCAAACCAAACATATTGAAATTAAACCCCATTTCATACCGGAGCTGTTGGAAAAAAGATAAGTGAAGTTGAAAATTTGTGAAACAAAAGAACAGGTTGCAGACTTAAAGCGAAAAGCTTGGCACAAAACAAACATGAAGATTTCTGTGTTCAATTGGGAGTCTCCAAGTTTAAATGAAGGGAAGTGTTAAAAGTAAAGACTTGTTCAAACTTCTAATCTTTTGCTTTGATAATAAGTTAACGTAAAATAAGCTAGTAGATTTTGTAGCTATAGTCTTCCTGCTTTCCAGCTAAATTAGTTCTGTTTGTTGAGAGTTTATAATTTGGTTGGTTTCTTCACATTAGAGTCATTATGCTTGTACCGCCTATTTAAGTGGCAGAGTTGTTTTTGTTAATAACATAGAGCATTGATGAGTAGAATCATTCGTTCATATGTGAGCAAAGTGTTCGGGTTCTTTATTTTCTCCTACAATCTAGGGCATTATATCTTGATGATATTATTCTTTGTTTTTGGAAAATTAAATTCCATTAGTGGAGAAAAGAATATACAAGGTGTTATACATGGGTGCATGATTCTGCCCAGACAATAAATGCATAGAAGACATGAACTAGTTAGACCATTACAACAGAATAGATACGCAGAATCGACTTGCAGGACATTTTACACTGTTTGAGTTATATGTATGGCGTACTGGACATTTAATTAAATTGCATTTAAATCAATATTAGTTAGACTGTTAGTGAATATATAAAACTAATTAAGTTGGCCTCATACAACAGCATAAGTTGTTGTGGTGAAACGGTCACTTAACATGGTATGTTATTATTTACTAAAAAAAACATAGTATGTTATTGTGGTGAAACGGTCACTTAACATGGTATCAATGCCTTTATGACCAAGTGGTCATGAGTTCAAATCCTACCACCCACCAATTATTCAACACAAGGTAAAGTGGGCCTGTGCAAGTTTCAAGCCCAAAGGGCTTTTACTTGAGGGGGTGTGTTAGTGAATATATAAAACTAATTAAGTTGGCCTCACACAACAGCTTAAGCTATTGTAGTGAAATGGTCACTTAACATAGACAAAACTATGTATTTATATACTCTTGATATAAGAAAAACAAATTATTGGTTATTTTGTTAAAACTTTGACATTTGACAAACCTTACTAAAACTAAACTCATATTCATGTATATACTAGACGCTTTTTTTTTTTCAAATATCTGGGGTTATATTAAGATAGAGCTAAATATTGTTGAATTCTTATTCACGCGTTTTGGCT
>JAOTAZ010000006.1:12272734-12284873 GCA_025629785.1 Erythroxylum oxycarpum
GTTACTGCCTTGATTAATCGGTTTTCCTAATTCGTAATGCTACTGCCTAATTAAATCTAGAGAGCGTATTCTAGGTTATTAGGTGGTTAGGTTTAATCAACGATCGTATCTTAGTTCGACAAAAACTTAAGGGAAAACTCGGGTTAAGATATTGGGAAAACTCGGGTTAAGATATCGTATCTTACAATATGTAGAATTTTAGAAGTTAAGATATTGGCGAAAGGAAGAAATCCTAAAAGAATAGAATCCTAAAGGAGAAAGGACTTGTGATATTTATCTAATAGCAATCCATGGTGTGGAATTATCATTGATTAGTGTTGATGCATTTTAGGAGGTTTTCACATAGATAACTTATAAGTTTGGTAGCAAACTTTTGTTTGTATAAGGAGTCTATCATGTAAAATCCGTCCATTGACTTTTGGTGCTGCTCCGCGTAAGGGTTTTGGTCGATGAACTGCAGAGCATACAATAGACTTTTTGTTTTGTAAGACTTACCATGATTTTGATTTAATAAGGCTACACATATAAGGAAGTTTTTCTTTGACTCAACTGTCTTTTTGATTATGTTATTCTTGATTTATTCACTTGAGATACTTTTATCTTTATTATCATTCGTTGTTTCAAAAATCCTCTGTTGAGGTTAGTATGATGTGACCATGCTATTAGATAGGAGATAACTTTCAAGGATGTGAGTAAGAATGGATAGCATCAAGGAATAAGTGGTATCGGCTCCGTAATAACCTTGTATAAGCCTATTATACTTCGATGAAAGTAGATTAATCTAGGTGAAGACCCCGTAGATGTAAGTTGTGTGTATCAAAATGTGTTAACAAATTTCTTGTGTTGATTTATTTGTTGCACACTTAATTTTTTTACTTGTGATCAAATTCTAAAAATCGTAGTTACTAACTTAGTTACTTTCTCACAAGCAATTGTAAATCTCAATTTGAAGCAACCACGACATAAGATGAATTTTGCAAAATTTCAACCTTAGGGTTTTTTATTATTAATGTAATAAAATCATATTATTTTGCATTATAAAATATGATTTACATAGAAATTGAAATGCCAACTCATATGTAAAATCTAATTTTATATAAATTTGATTTAAAAATCAATATCAAACTTATTAATTTTAACCCCAATGAAACTGGATATAATTATAATTATTGTAACTGCCAACTACACACAAACCCGCTTTCAGTGACCGGCAGGTGGATGCCAACAACCAAAACCTACCAGTCATTTTTGCCTACTGCCACGTCATACAACATTACTTGTTTAAGAAGTCAAATTGAGCCAAAATTCGCATCGCCACTCCAAAACCACAGTACCCGTCTTGACGAAACCCTCCATAACAGCCACAATACCAAATAAAGGCGAAAATCAAATAGCGGGAGCTAGATATCTGTGCAGATCGGACGGCTAAGGTCTGGCCTGTGACAAACTAAACGTGAAGCCAGCAAATTCTTCAACGCTACCAGAAAAAAAAAACCCAACGATACTGTTTTGGCAACCGCCCTCCAGCGAATATCAGTTTACTTTTCTTTGACACCCAAACACCCAAATTACCAAAATCTGTTCTTTTGCCAACGCTCTCTCTCACATTCTCTTTTGTACTTCTTTTCGCGAAAATTTCATCTACAACAGGTTTGTATCCATTTGATATATAATACGAGAGTCCAATCCAACGGACAAAGCTCTGGTTCTTTTTCTGTTTATTGTTGCCATTCGTGTTAATAACGTGATTTTTTGGATGATTTATGGCTTCTGCATCTTTCTGTTTTTTTCTTTGTTTGTGCCATTGGTGTTTGTTTTGGCTAAATTTGCTGCTTTCCATTCAGTTGCGAAAGGTCTGGACTCAATTGAGGCAACGTCTTGTTTTTGAAATTTTGCAATTAATTGTTCAGTGAAATAAAAAAGGGACAAGCATGTTCTAGCTCTTTTCCTTTTTCTTCTCATAATCATAAAACAACTTTGAGAATTCGTGGCCCGTTTGTAAGATTTCCCTAAAACGAAGTAGATTCTTCCGTCTTTTTAGTTTTATTCCTGTATGTATGTGTCTATGATTCTTTCTTTGTTCTTTGTCAATTCAACTGGCATTGTCTTCTCGGTTTACTTGGGGATATCTCTCTTATAGTACAAAGTCGGTTAATGATATAACGATGTTACCATTTATAATGTCGACATGATGACTATTATTTTGCTGATGGTGTTATTATTTATTTTCATTTTTGTCTAGGCCTCAAAGTCCTAGCCCTGGAGGCTGCCCATTCATCTAGGAAACATAAGCACCGTTGTAAAAGAGACCAACATTCACAAAGAACCGTGACAGGGAGGGTTGACCCTTACATGGGTTTCCTTTCTGGTAGTTTGATATCTGTGGATTACATGGTCAATTGAAGTTGGCGATTAGGGAGAGTCAGTTGGACACAATAGTTGAAAAGGGCTAATAGAATAGCAATTAACCACTTTGCAGCTGCTTCAGGTGGAACAGCATATTGGTGTTCTCATCAGACATCACTGACTTTTGAAGTGGCCTTTCCTATATAATCGTGGTCAATGGGATGGAAGAAAGCCTTCTGTACTTTCTTTTTCGTATTCACTCTTGTTGGGTCCTCGAATGAATTGGGAAAAGTATGGCCAATGAATCTGGGGAGTGAGTCTTCTGTGAACATCAGCTGGCCAATTTTCAGTGCAAGCATATTCGTGCTTCTTGCTCTTGTCCTCTCGATGTACCTTATTTTTGAGCATTTAGCCGCCTATAACCAGCCAGAGGTTTGTTTCCTGTGTTTTGTGTTACATTTTATGCAATTGATCATTAGTAGTTCCTTTTGTACTAATACTCCAACCAAAAGGTGCCTCTGCATTTTTGTTCCAATTAGTATACTTTTTTGAACTTAACAACAATGAATTTGATCAATTTCAGGAGCAGAAGTTTCTGATTGGGCTCATTCTCATGGTTCCTGTCTATGCCCTTGAGTCGGTACAATGTTCCCCTCTCTCGTTTCTTATATTATTGAGCAACTTCTTTAGTCTTTTTCTTATGCCCATGTTGTTCACATGCATACCAAGATTATAATTTAGAGGTTATACAAGACACATGTGATTTTTATGTTACCATCAACTATTCTTTAGGATTGAAAAAGTCACTATTTCAAACATGAAGAAAATAACGATAGAATTAATGCATAATAATGCAATACTTTTATTTGTTGTAACTGTCTACTGTCCAAAGCTTTTCAAGAGAGTAACAGAGTCTGACATATTAGATTCCAATATGCCTCTTGGGTCAGAATATGGTAGAAGATGTCTCAAAATTTTCTTTTTGTCTTCTTTTAGGGGTTTTTTCTTTAAGTTGCTCACCAGTGAAGTTTGAGAGTTGTGCTTTGATTATGTTGGATATGTTTATCCCATAGAAATAAGAAATCTTGGCCAGTTCACCCCTTTTGGGTCATAAAACATTAATGTATCATCTAGGTTACATCAGATCAATTGGTTGTCTGGTCTATTATCATATTTAAGACTGATACCTCTAAAAAATTTGACGACATGAAGAATCTTTGAAAACAATCAAGTGTTTTAATATGGGAATGCCTTATGGCTGCATCAAATGTGCGATTCATGAAACTCCTACTCTTAGAATTGCTTCTACGTTGTTACTGCTTGCAGTACTAGAAGTACATGGTTGAAGTCTTTGGGAACATGACCTGTATATCCAGTTAATCCCCATCATGATATCTTATTTTAGAATTACAACACTAAAAAGGGTCTCTTGCTGGGTATGACTATGGTAAGTTTAATTCCTAAAATCAAGTTTAGATCTACTTGATTGAGTTCAGTAAAGGCTCATTGCATATGATGTTTAATCATACTGCTTTCCATTTTTGGGACACATTAAATTCTATCTGGAACTGGTTTGATTTGGATTTTCAATGTGTTGTGGCAGTTTTTATCTTTATTGGATTCCAGTGCCGCGTTCAACTGTGAAATTATTCGAGACTGTTATGAAGCCTTTGCATTGTATTGCTTCGAGAGATATTTGATTGCCTGCTTAGGTATCGAAGTTCAAGATTCTATTCATCTCAGTCGTTTGTTTGACTTCTTGAATCTAGCCAAATTTTGCATGTTTAACTTCTTTTATGATGACATTGATGTTTTCTTTGAAGGTGGAGAGGAGAATACAATTGAATTCATGGAAAGTCAGTCTGTGATCACTTCCAGCATGCCTCTTTTGGAGGAATCGTATACCTATGGAGTTGTGGAGCACCCTTTTCCATTAAATTTCTTTATGAGGAACTGGAAACTTGGTCCAGACTTCTACTATGCTGTGAAAGTTGGCATAGTTCAATATGTATGTGATTTTTCATTTAATCAATGCATTGTCTCAGTGTTGTGAAGGTACTTACTTTATTATGTATGTTTCAGATGATATTAAAGCTGGTCTGTGCACTTTTGGCCATGATTCTTCAAGCCTTTGGAGTATATGGGGAAGGGAAATTTGAGTGGTCATATGGGTAAGATCCTATTTATTGAACATCCCTTTCAACTACTTGAAGAGTGTGCAAGTTATTTTGTTTTGTATTCATTTTGTAAATGCAAATGAACTGCTGCAAGTGGGATAGTCCAAACTGGGACGTGTAATTTAATCTATGCATAGGTATTTTTTGTGTTTATTCTCTTGTAATATTCAATCCAATGACTGTTGCTAGTTTGTAATTTCCTTAGAAAGAACCTAATATTTATCATTATGGTTGACTTACAATTTTTGCAGTTACCCCTACTTGGCAGTTGTTCTCAATTTCAGTCAGAGCTGGGCCCTATACTGCCTTGTACAGTTCTATTCTGTCACTAAAGACAAATTGGCACCAATAAAGCCATTGGCTAAGTTTCTGACTTTCAAGTCGATAGTTTTCCTTACATGGTGGCAAGGAGTTGCCGTTGCATTTTTATTCGCCATGGGTGCCTTCAAAGGTTCTTTAGCACAGGAGCTGAAAACACGTATACAAGACTATATCATATGCATAGAGGTATCAATTTGATGATCTATTTATTGCTGATCAATTAAGCAGAGAGATGTGTCTCTGTTTCATTAGCTCTGTTTCATTAAATAGTCTTTTACAAATAGTTGTTGAAATTTTTTATGCAACAGTATGTTTGGCACAAAAGGGGTATGTATAACACAACTGTGGGCCATGTTTGTGACTTTACTTCCTCTTTCATTTTTGATCGTAAAAGGAGGAGGGCAGAGGTGGAACACTTGCTTACTTCTAAGGGTTTATTTTAGCTAATGTTGTTACAGGAAAGCAGTGAGCACATACTTTGGTAGAGTTGGAATAGCAAAAGTGGGATGCTTTTTGTTTGACCTGTTGCATTTATATCTTTTAGGCCCCAGTGGACAATAAAAAAATTCATATATGATAAGTTGCAAACATGCTACATTATGACATGTTTTATGGTAGATCAATTTATTTTGTGTAGCAGGAGTGGTTCTGTAGCTAAAGTTGAAAACTCTGGTGCATTGACAGAACTCTTTTCTGATCTTTCACTTTGTTTAATTGAATCTGACACCAGAAAGAAATGTTGCCATAATCTGTCCCTACCTTGTAAGGCGTCACCTATTAGGTTATAGTAGAAATAAATAGCATAGCATTAAATTTGCCTTTCGCCTTTTGTGCATATCTGTATCAGGATATATTGTTGCAAGAGTTTTGTTTTGGTTACAATGGGAAGCATTTCCAAGAATTTCTTTAAGGTGAATGTGTTAAACTTCTTTTCTGATATCACTTGTCAAACAGATGGGAGTTGCGGCCATTGTGCATCTATATGTATTCCCTTCAGTTCCTTACAAGCGTGGTGAGCGATGTGTTCGTAATGTATCTGTGATGACAGACTATGCATCTCTTGGAACACCTCCAGATCCAGAAGAAGTTCGTGATTGTGAAAAATTTACAAGAATACACATCGCTCGGCATGATGAAAGAGAAAAGCGTTTGAACTTTCCGCAGAGTGTTCGTGATGTAGTCCTTGGAAGTGGTGAAATTGTAAGAAGCTTAATTGCTCCTTTAACAAATTTCAACTTCTTACTGTTGGTCTTTCACTGCATCGGTTCTAACATCATGAGATGACAAAATTTCTTCCTTTTTACCAGTTGATCGAGAATTTCTTGCCGTTTCCATATCCTCTTTTTCCCTGGAACATCATTTCAAATGTATTTTCTTGCAGATTGTTGACGATATGAAGTATACAGTTTCACATGTTGTGCAGCCAGTTGAACGTGGAATTGCAAAGATAAATAAAACTCTCCATCAAATATCTGAGAATGTGAAGCGCATCGAGGAGCGAACAAGGAGTTCCAAGGATGACAATTATCTTGTCCCTTTGAACTCGTGGAAAAATGAGTTTTCTGAAGCTTATGATAAACTTCTGGAAGGGAGTGTTAGCGATAGCAGTTTGTCTAGCGGAAAGAGACAGCCACATCAACTAAAACCCACGGCATCTCGGACAAAAGCTAGGAGATAACGGTTTAACAATATGATTGTTCCTGGATGTTGCCTGTAAAGTCAAAGCTTCTATGCGACATGAATGTTCCCGGTAGATACATTGGCATCAAAAGCTTCAATCCCTCCGCCTCCCTTCAACATAGAATTGGGGTGAAGTGTTTTGGAAAAAGAGCTTTCATACGTTCTAACCCTATGAACTGTACAGAGGGCATATCGCAGGTACACTTGTTGATGGATGGATTCTTTGTTTAAGTTATTGAAGCAACTATTGCTGCAATCGAAAATGGGACCTCAGAAAATTTACTAAAGGGGATCTTTTCTGGTTTCTGATTCGTCCTTTTTCTCCTCTTATTTCTTTCCATCATGAATTATAATTATGAAGTTGATGTAGTTCTATTTTGGTCTCTAATCTGTCTTTGTTGGATCTGTTTCCGAACTCCAAGTTACCGGGAACTGCTGGTCTCAAAATAGCGTAAATATTGAGAAACGTAAATAATCATGATATGCTCATTTGATTTCAGTAATCTCGCAATTAATTAAGATTTGAGAGTTTTTCAGTTAGTGAATTTAAAATTTTGTTCTTATTTTAAACATTTATTGCACTTTAAAAGATATTCGTAAACGTGAATATGCACGCAAAAATAGAAGTGCAGGTGAAAATTTCAAATCCAAGGATACAAGTCTCATCTTCCATTGAGCTGTCTTACGCTACGCCTCAGTTGTACTGTATAGGTTTATTTTAAAAAGCTAGCGTGTGCCTTATTTAATTATTCATTTAGTTTTTTAAAAAAAGGCATTTTGTATTATTTTTCAAATATGTTAAAAGAATTTGAAGTGTATGTATGATTATAAAGCTACTTTATTTTATAATTATCGAAGTTATACAACGCAAGAAGTATATAAAGAATTTAAAGTAGTTTGAAACTTCTCTTAACAAAATTTCCGTGATCAGAATGACTCACTTAAATGTTGTCAGTTAATATTAATATTTTATTTTTTATCAATGTTATTATAATACCATATGTTATCTAAGAAAATATTTAAGAAGAAAAATAATTTAATAAATAGAAAAAAAAAACTAAGTGAATAAGTTTATTTTTGTATAACTGATATATAGCAAGTAATTCGTCCGCCTTCTGTTCTGAAAGCCATGCACGAGTAGGACGCCATGCCTGCAGAGGAGATGGGACGTCTGGCGTGTAGAGTTGATTCGTATTCAGAGGGAGGAGCTGTAAAGATACGCAATGGGGGGTGTTCATACCCATAAGCCTGTATGCATTGTGGATTCAATTTCTTTGATTGATCTCCGTATATAAAGGCATAACCGATACTTTTCACAAGTTTTTTGTTATCTTCACTTGAGTACTACACTTTTCACAAGTTTTTTGTCATCTTCACTTGAGTACTACATTTCTATGTTATTCTAACAGTACTTATTTTGTAGGTCTAATTAGTCACATTAATTTCTAAAACTATAAAAAACTTCATAGTAAGCCTAATTGTTCAAGTTAAAACGTCAGATTTTATTATATCTAACACACCACTTGTTTTTGCTAAGAATTCTAAAATAAATATCATATTGATAAATGAAAAATGAAGAATAAAATATCTATTGTAAGTTATGTAATGATTTCAAATTTTGATGCGGGGAAGGTAATGAGGTTATAATTTTTCTAAAATGAATGAGCTAAAATGTGAATTATGTTGATAATTTTTATCTGATTGTAGCTTATGCAGCAGTATGGTAGTCCTTAATCTTTTGGGAAGCACATCAAGACTACTACAAGTGTTGTATAATTTCAGTAAAATTGAGAATCAAATGCTTTTTTAAAATGTTGTTGAAATTAAATTCTTTAAATACGAATTTAGTGAGAACAAACTTTTTTATATTCCCAATACTAAAAGTATTCAACTTTCAACCCATTTATAATCTCCTTCAATTGTAAAATACTAAATTTGTCCTATATTATTATATATGTTGAGTTAATCTCACGATAAATACACAGCTTAATCTCTTATTAAATTAACTTAATCTCTTTAACTTTTCTTATCTTTTCAAAATCTTTTCAAAATGTCCTATATTATAAGGTCAAACATGTATTTTTATTTTCTAACTTGATTTGATGGGTTAGTGCACACCACTATGTCAGAAAAATAATTTTTTGTCTTTGGTGCAACTTATTTCCATTTTTCAATACTGTGTCTATCCAACGCCACGCCCCACATCTATATCTGCCACAAATGGGTACGGGGGTATCGTAGTACACAACCAGCACACTAATGAGTTGGAGCGTCAAGCATTGAATAGGGATAACAAGAATGGAGGGTAGTGAAGGAAAACGATGAAGAGAAAGGTCGGAGTGGTGGATCTTTTCTTTTGATGTCTTTTAACTAACAGAAGTATTAACGAACATGATTATGAGAATGGTCTCATCGACTTTGCAATTCACTGAGAAGAAAAAGTTATTCCAACAATGTTTAGTCAATGAAATCAAATCCTTGTAAGGTCTCGTTGTTGATTATATATGAGCTTTCTTTCTTCTCTGATCCAATGAAAATGTTAATTTCTATCCCTACTGCATTACAACCTCCCATGTTACGTTTAACTTGTCGGATTTCATCTGGAAGGAAGCCACAAAATACACATGAAAATATGATGTCTCCGTTATATAACATATTGCAACTCCAGTATTAGAAAAAGATCTGCCTCAAACCTTCTTCCAAGACAAGTTCAAAAAATTATCGTATGACCTTCTCCCTTAATATTAGCTTCCATAGTCATCTATATGGCCCTTAAGATTTCCATCTCTTCAAGTCCAATAAGTTTTAGGACATTTTTTTTAATGAAAAGAAGTTCTAGGATATTATTTTTTTATGAAAAAAATGTTCTACCACATTATTGATATCCTAACCTTCAATCAAATCGATGTGACGTCTTTTAGGTTTATAAACTGGGTTTAGTATCATTACAAAATAGTAAAAATTGACTTTATATTATGCATATGAATTTTCGATAAATATCTATAATCTTTAAATTTCATTAAGAGTGCACCACCAACTTATTGGAGCTTTTGGCCACTTGCAATTTTCATAATTGATGGTTATATTTTCATGCAGAAAGTATCATAATGAAATCTTTATTGTGTAATACTAAGTGAGCAATGAATGATCTCCTTTATTCCTACAAATGAAGAAATGATCTCCTTTATTCCTATCCTCCTTATTCCAACCCAATGAATGAGGAACACTATTGTAAGGCTCTAGAATTTGAAGATGATGAATATGATAATATGAAATTACGCACAATTCATATTGGCAGCATTGATTTCTTTAATAAAGAAGGCTTATAACCTTAAAACCCTAAAAAATGAATCCAATAAGAGCCCCATCTTATGAAAGGGCATTATACTTTCCTTGAATAGACCTCTATTGTGTTTGTCGATGTCTGCACGACTCCATTATTCTCCTTTTCTATTGATAGATGTATATTTGATCATAATTATATACCTATATTTGATGTATTTTGTTTGATATTCTATACTTTTATTGTATAGTTGGTACTTAATTCACTCAAAGTGCATTTATAAGTTATAATTGCTTTCAAGGACTAAAAGGAGAAGAATTCAAATAAAAACACATCATAAAACAAAGTTTGAAGCAATTAAGGGATACACGGTCGTGTGTATAACCTTGTACATCTCTTCGGCCATGCAAAATTGCGAATTCTAGGGAATTTAGAGTATACACGGTCTAGTACATGCTTGTGTATCAAACTATAGTTCTCCCAAAAATCCTAAAATTCACTATAAAAAGACGTGAGTGGAGGCAGATTAAAGGGGAGACTTTCAAAGATATACAAAGGCGATTCAAGATGCAAAGATCGTTTAGAAGGGGCAATATTAACCTAGAGAAGTGTAAAACACAAAGAAATCATCAAAAGATCCAATAGAATACAACATCAAACCTCTACCTTGCAAGAAAATTTGATATAAAAGAAGAGAGATTTAAAATTATAAATTCTTTGTTTTCTATTTGTTTTTCTTTCTGTTTATGTTTGATTTCAATTTTTATCATGTGTATCTAAACACAGCTTGTTAGTGTCTAGGTGTGATGAACCCTATTTGAGACAATAATATATTTTGATTCTTTTATTTAATGAAATTGTTTTGATTAATCTATTGTGACTCTATTATTTGTTTATTATATGTTCTAATAGATCTAGAATATTAGGACATAATCTAATTTCATAACATAAAAATTAAGAAATCCTGTGGATAAATAGATCTACCATAATTGAAAGAAGTTGAATGCAAACCTAAAGATAAGTCAACTTAAATCCTCTAGATTAGGGTTAAACATAATAACGAAACACGAATCAGAAAGCAATCTTAGAACCTTTAACTTGAGTAATTCGGTTAACAATCTTAGGATTAGTTGTTAGTAGTCTCAAGACAGTTACTAGCATACAATAGGAATTTCCACCGTCCAATAGTGATTGAACCCAAGTTTGCTATATTATTTATTGACATTTTCATGGTTTTTGTTATTCTTTTCGGCTCTTTTTGTTGGATATTGTGCTTAATTTGACCCAAGAGTACCTATTTTGAATTAATGTGATTTAAGGGTCAAATTGTCACAATTAATTAACAATTGCACTCCCTTAAATTGTAGGACAATTGATATTACAAATTTTTACTTTTCATTGCAGATTTGAAGGAGAGTAGAGCTAACTCAAGAAGAGTATAACTAAAGTGGAACAAAAAACTAAAAACTATGAGATGACGATGTCGCGGCGAAGTCAGCGATTCGCCGCCGCGAAGGTTAATTATCCTGCCACAACGTGGCATGAAGGAAAAGCTCGTCGCGGCATAAATTAATTATTTCGTTGCGGCAAAGGATCTAGAAAGAGTACGTCACAGCGCATCTTGCCTGTCGCTGCGGCGAACAATCTGGCACTCAGACAAAAATTGGAAAATTCTTATACTGTGCATACCCGACCCAGCGACCAGTTTTGAGAAGAAAACTATTTTTGGATAAGTTGGAGAGTGCCGACATATATATTGACTCATATTCCATCAGAGGAAAAAAAATCAAGCATTCAGACAGAGAGAGGAGGCAGACGAGCGAAGAGAGAACAAAAGAATTCACGACCTCACCACCCAGGGTTCCCTTCGGGGTTCCCTGGGGATAATTTTCAAATCGATTTTATTTTCCATTTCCAGCACCGACTTCCACCATGGGTAGCTTTGATTCGTTCCGAGTTGTGAAGCTTCCGGTTGCAATGCGTGGTTAGGAATTTTATATCTCTTAAAGATGTAGCGACGGCTAGAGTTTAATGAGTTTCGAGGGGAGTAGCTTAATCCGTAGTTTAGCTATGATTTATGAATTCCTAAGTCTAGGATTTGTAACTTTTAGTAAAGCTACTTGATTATAGTTTAATCAAATGTTGGGAATTTAATGTGTTGTTTGGATCAGTAGTTTACATTGTCACATTTAACTACATTGTTATGAACTTCTGAGTTAGGGTTTATTGTTTTGTAGTTAGATTTGCTTGATTAAAGTTTAATCAAGTGTTGAACAATGTAATGTGTTATGGATTTGTTTATGTAGAACTTTGAGCTTAAATATATGAAGTC
>JAOTAZ010000006.1:12370757-12382371 GCA_025629785.1 Erythroxylum oxycarpum
AATTTTATTAATGACATCACATAGAATTTTTCTTGTCAATATATAACCTTTCACAAAAAGAATCAGAACTCTTAAACTGGAAACATACAGGAAAATTTTGTATGAATTTATAATGCATCATGATGAATTGAATTTGAGTTGGGAATTAATATTCCAGATTCGTATCATCAAGATTGAGAATCTGCTGGCATCGGAATCCCCATCTATACCGGGACTCAGTCATGTGCCACGAAAAAACACAGTAAACAAGATCTGCAGGTTTCTAATTGACAAAAATTGAGTAGTGCACTGCTTACAATCATGCTTGTGTTTCCCTAATTTACAATCACTAGATGACAAAGAGTTCCACAAAAGAGAATTAAAACGGGGCTTGGTCCACACATCACTCAAGCGTATATTCAATATGGACTAGTGCAGCTATTACTACAATTGCTCAAAGTACTAACAGGATTGTGTCTACGCCACGTAATGCCGTTCGTGGTATCTTTATATTCCAAGGGAACCGCATCAACATCTGCAAGTGAAGGTTGCTTTCTCCTAAACACGCCCCACAAATAAAATTTTACTTGAAATCCTGCGGAGTTAATTTCGGAATGAAGAAATGTTAAACTTACCAAATTTTGCACATATAGGGGTAATGGAACTATAAATAAAACATGAGGCCTCACTCCAATGCTCCTTTGGCAGTATGTTTGAAGTGAAAATCAACATTTCTGCATTTTTAACCACAGTTCTCATGGCTAACTCTTCGAAAATCATGTGATGTACTAGATCATCAAAGGCCTTTTCATCTCTGTACCAAGAAATAATCCGTTTGTAACAGGAACCAAAATCAATTAATGAGAATAATAGAAAACTCTGAGAATTTGTACCTCTCGTATAGAGGAAAGAAATAGAGAGCAATACTTTCTTGAGTTGGTCCAAACTTATTAAAACTTTTAGGCCACACAGAAGCCATAGATACCAACTCGACTGGAATTGATTCTGGCAGTGATTTTGCCTCCTCATAAGCTCTAGAGCATGCCATAGTAGACAAATGGCCAAGAAGTCCCTCAACGGTAGCAAATTTGAAATTTAAGATACTTAATTTTCCCCTGTCAAATAGCAAAACTGACTAAGACGCTGCCTTTTCCTATAATAATATTAATCCCTGGAAGTATGAGGAATAAAAAGAAAGGATAAAAAAATTTTGGAGAGAAGATTTACCTCCAAATTGGATCTTTTATTGGCTGTGCAAAGACATAACAACTTTGTTCCCCAACCAGAAAAGCCAATCGATTACTTTCAGTTTTGTGAGATTCAGCCTTGTCAATGTCTGAAGGTTGCAAATCAAAGGTGGAAAGTTGCATTTTCTTGCTTCCAAGAGAGTCAGCCTCTTTGTCGGAGCTCTCAATTTCGTCAAGTTCCCCATGTTTGCAAATGTTCACTCTATTGCCACGCTCATCACTCTCAAGAGACCAAAGGTCACAATAAGTAAGTTGTGAATTATCAGATTGATGAGATTCAACAGCTTTACTGAAGGTGCAACTGTCTACTCTACCCTGTCTTCCAAGCTTCTTATCTTTTCCACCTTCTGAATGATTCACCTGAAGCTGCTGAGAGCAACAAATATACGTTTGAGAGTTTTTGGCTTTAGAAGGATCCTTTACTTGAATGCTGGGAATTTCTGATCCACTAAGTGTTAGCTTCTGATTATTATCACCATTATTGCAGCATTCCACATCAAGCTTTTGAAATTCTTGAAAAGCTGGTATAGGGCTTTTACTTTCAAAAGATTGGTTTGCTTCACCATAGCTAAACTTGCAAAATTGATTTTTGTCTCCAAGCTTGTAATCTTTGTCACCATTCTTAGAGCATGACTGACTACTGAAATTTATCCTCTTACATTTCTGTTTGAACCTTTTGGAAGGATTTACCTTAATCGGCTGGACAGCTTTCAAACTCTCAAAGCAACTTTCCCTAACCACGAGGGGGCTAGATCTCTCAAGCGAGGAAGTTTGTATGCGCTTTGATTCACAGTCTTCACACAACCAAATCACATGATCGTCAAATGATTTCGGCAATACATTTAGACAATAGCTGAAAATAAGAAAAGATAAAGTCATACACCCAAATACTACAATAAATGAAAGAAAACCTAACATTCACAATGAAAAGATTCTTAGCGGTTAGCACACTGCATTTGGCTATCTTGCGTTTGCCCTGATTTTATTCCATACAAAAAGTCAATGTCCCATTTAAATACAAGACTGACTTGTACTCTAAATACAAGAGATAAAGCCTTCATTTCCTAATGAAGTGTTGGAAAAAGAAGTTTTAATCCAAAATTTGATAATTGTAAAATATTTACTATTAATCCATATGGTAGCATGCAGATAAAATAAAAATTGAGAAAAATATCGGTGAAAATGTAAAGCCAAGATGAAATTGTTTGAATGATTGAGAATTCAAGTGCAGAACAAGTTTTAATGTTATAGATGATTCGGAAAAGATTAAGTTGAAATGAAATTAAAGCAGTTAATTGAGAGAAGAAAATGGAGAAAAAGATGGCAGCCCTGAGAAGCCCGACCGACCAACCGACCTAGTAATTTGACAAGCTTGGAGGCCAAACAATCAACCACCTCATGCTAACAGCAAATTTTTCCTATGTTGAAAGAACTATCAACCCTAATGGTTGGTTGAACCTCTACAAGCACAAATAGGACCTTCTGAATAAAAGAACAATAGGAAGAGAAGTGGAAGTAATATGTGAAAAGATTAATTCGAGTTCTTGTTAACTGAGAATTGTGTTGAGATTTAGCTATTATGATACCCTTTGTAACAGTGATTAGATTGAGTGTTTGTGAAAGCTTTCAATAGATTGAGTTTGTGAAAGCTTTCAAGTGCGAGTAGTGTGACTTCTTTTAGAAGCTCTTGTAAAACTCTTGAGAAAAGTAGCTGCGTTTTGACCCCCAACAGTAAATGAGATTTAATAATGGATGCAAGTCTCAAGCATGACGTCAGAAACGGCATGACTTCAGAAATGGACATAAGTCTGCACCAACCGAGCCTCTATAAAATCAGTATTTGTTCTATCTCTCTTGCCTTAGTTTTTTTATTTGATATAAACTTATTAACTGACCTATGATTATAATTCATTACCTAATTGAGATATTATTGAGAACTGTTTAAATGAGTTGCGTTCATTTTTCTTAGATATAAAAGGTGTTAAACAATCAATCACATAACATTTGATAAACCATCAAAGTTACAATTATTGATAGGAAACACCCAATTCTTCATCAATCGATTGTTGTAGGTCCTAAAAATTAAGAAGGGGTTCCCACTAGCTATCTAAAGGTACAATAAAAAGATCATGGCACACAAAAGTTCACATTCAAACCAAGAATGAATGAATAGCAAATAGGTTGTACACATTCTAGTTTGTACTCTAAGAAAGAACACTATTAACGAAATGTGAAATAGCACATAATATTTGTTAAAATAATTAAATATTAATTCAGAATATTCTCCCTTAATTGATAGGGGAGAAAGACAGTTATTAGAAATAGTTATTATTTCAGTAACTGTAAATAGGGGTGGCAGTTATTAGAGACAATTACCAAAGTAGTTATTTATGCTTTTATTAGAGGCAGTTACCAAAGCAGAAACATTTAAAAAGGGGAATAACCACTGTTGTATTGGGTGAATGAATGCAATCTCTCTACCAAAAATTCTTTGTAGTTTACTGACATGGTATCAGGGCCACAAGGAGATCAATTTGACTGCAAGTCTCATCCTCTTATGTTCTGACCTTCATTTTCAGATCAATAACTGCCATTTTTCATCCAGCCTTGATTGCTGGAAAATCTCCCTACAATTCCAAGAATTCTCTTTGTATCAGCCTTCATTGCTGCTATGATTTATTCTCCTCCTCTCCATACTATCAGATCAATTGTCCTTAATCCCAGAAGATGTTAGAAATTGAGGAAACAAGTGGAGTGCAACAGGGAATGACAAACACCCTAGTGCAGCCTTCTCTGGGAGATTCGCCTACCATCCAACTAGCCTTCAAACTGGATGGCAAAAACTATCTAAAATGATCTCAGTTTATTCGAACCACCTTGAAACGAAAGAGGAGGTTGAGCCATCTGAATTGACCTGGTCCTAAGGAAGGGGACCCATGGTTTGAGGCTTGGGATGAGGAGGATGCCTTAATCATAGCATGAATGTGGAATTCCACGATTCTCGAAATTTGTGATACGTGCAATGATCGGAATATCGTACCGTTCCGGTTGAAATCCGGTACCGGTACGGGGACAAAGATACCGGGGCAAAATTCCGGCCGATACCACAGATACCGGAAAATATTGGGTAGTTCTGTAAAATTAAAAAAATCTAGGGACTAATTTGCAAATAACCAAAAAAAAAACCCTAAAAACTACCCCCCGACCTTTGGCCCACATCTCCTCTCTTCTCTGTCGCCCATCCGTCGCCCTCCGTCCGTCTGTCACTCCGCCGTCTGAATCTTGCCAGTTGTCCCTTTCACGCCGCGTCGCCGCCCCTCCCTGGTATGGATCTGGACTCTGGTGGTGTCGTCGAGTCTTCTTCTTCTCCACCGTCCGTCTGTCGTGCTTTGGTGGTGTCGCCGCTCGCCTCCGTCACGTCGTCCACGTCACCTACATACGGTGTCTCCTCCGTCCTCTCTCTGTCACAACACCGCCGGCCCATCCGACAACGACCAAATTGAAGACCCAGTGACCCGAACCTGACGGTGTTCAAATTTTTTTGGGTGTGTGTTTTTGACTGGTAAATGAAATTATTTTTTTTTTTTGTGGATTGGAAATGGTTTAGTGTTGATCGGTTGATGAAAATGTTGGAGTTGTGGAGGATTTTGGTTCAACCGAAATTGTGATTTGGGATCGGTGTGATTTGTGAGTTATCAACTGTGTATCTGTACCCACAAGTTATGTAAGACGATCAGGAACAATAAAAGCCTCTTACTTTCGGTTAAGAAAGGAAGCTGGGAAAAGAACTAGAAATCAATGTTATGAAGCACAGGTTTTGGGAAAACAAACGACTCATGGTTGGTTTAGACGACTTTACCGGGGGCAGTGGGGTTTGAATCAGTTTGATTCTGTGGGTTGTTGACACGTTTTAAGATATTTAGATATGAAAGGATAAGAACGACATAAATATCTATGTAAGACTATTTATCATTTTCGAAAATTCTGGAAGCTAAGAGTTGTTTATCGTTTTAAGGTTTGGACTTAGATTAGAACAACTAGTTAGCTAAATATGGAATGTTAAAAAAAAAAAAAAAAGCCAATGAAAGCTGTTGAATCGCATGGACTATTTTGCAATTTTTGAAAAGTTTAGGGACTATTTTATAAATTTAAAAAATATTCCGAAACGGTACCCGATATCGACCGATACCGGTACAGTTCCGTTCTAGAGCCCAATCCGATACCGAGCCTAGTACGGTATTCATAACATTGGATACGTGCATGTTCTTGTCAACTGCCAAAGACATTTGGGACACACTTCATCACACATATTCAAAGGCCAAAGATGCAGCCCAAATATATGAGGTGAAAGTGAGAACAATCGCAACAACACAGGGGAGTAAGTCAGTAACAGAATATGCCAACCAGTTGAAAACGTTATGGGAGGATCTGGATCATTATCACGTGTTGCAAACAAGATGCTCTGACGATGTTGCTCTACTGAACAATTTTGTGGAACAAAATAGAGTATATGATTTTCTTGTGGGATTGAACCCTGAATATGATCAAGTCAGGGTCCAAATATTAGCGCGGCAGGAGGTTCCATCTTTAAATGAGGTGGTAGCAGTTATTCGAGGAGAAGAAAGTAGGAGGATGGTTATGTTAGATAATCAAACACTAGAAAGTGGCGCAATGGTGGCTTCCAAACAGGGCAGAATTGAAGGAGGAAGATCTAGACAGCAGAAACTTGATGAATTGTGGTGCACATTATGCAAAAAACATAGGCACACAAGGGATAAATGTTGGAAGCTACATGGCAAGCCTCCAAGCTGAGATTGGGGATAGAAAGGAGAATCTCAAATAAATCATGAGTGGAATCCAAGATGGGGACAGCGCAGAAAAGGTGGACAGGCGCATGCACATGCAGCTGTTGCAGCAGAGCAGGAGCAGCCATCTCTAGACACTGGGAAGTTGAACCAGGAAGAAATTAACAGACTGACTCTTGCACTAGACAAACCAGGGGACTTATCTGCTCCTTCAGGTAGTACCTCTCTTGCATTTTATGGTGAGTCTCTTGCTCTGGTCAGTCCCCTACCCAAGGTTCATGGATAATTGATTCAGGAGCTACAGACCATATGACCAATACCTCAACCCTTTTCACAACCTATAAACCCTACTCTGGTAACAAAAAAATATCTACTACAGATGGATCCTCAATTATTATTGTTGGTGTTGGTGACATTAACTAACCCCTAGTGTGATTCTTAAAAATGTCTTTCATATCCCTAAACTGTCTACCAACCTTATTTCTATCAAAAAACTAATTTCTGATACAAATTGCCATGTATTCTTTCCTCAAGATTTTTGTTTATTTCAGGAAAGGGATTCAAGGAGGATTGGGCATGCTAGGGCAAAGGATGGCCTCTACTACCTTGAGACATCGGCCAAACAAGAAAAATCAGACATCATTTCTCCATCCAGCCTACTATCCGAAACACATCTCACAAATTCAGGGAAAAAAAATTGGCTCTACCATCGCCGCCTAGGACATCCCTCCTTTGTTATTAAAAATATGCTTCCTTCCTTGTTTTCCAACAATAGGGTAGAGGAGTTTCAATGTGAAGTATGTGAGCTTGCTAAACACAAGCATGTGCCATTTCCAACTTCTATTACTAAAAGTTCTCTACCTTTTGACCTTGTTCATAGTGATATATGGGGTATAGCACCCATTTCTAATGTTTCTAGTGCAAAATGGTTTGTTTCATTTATTGATGATTGCACATGTATGACTTGGATCTTTCTTCACAAACACAAGTCAGATGTGAGCATAGTCCTTCCTGGTTTTATACCATGATTCAGACCCAATTTGAAACCAAAATTAAAATCAGACCTTATCTTCTTTCTTTCAAAAGGAGGGCATTATCCATGAGTCGTCTTGTGTCTATATTCCACAACAAAATGGCATCGCAGAGCATAAAAATGGTCACCTTCTTGCTTTTACAAGAGCTCTTCTTTTTTATAACAATGTCCCACGGTGGCTATGGGGAGAGGCAGTCCTAACTTTTGCCTTCTTGATCAATTGACTGCCATCATACAGCCTTGGAAACCAAAGTCCTACTGATACTCTCTCCACCTTCTACCCAAATAATCCAGTTAAAATCGGCCTATAGGCTAGAATATTTGGGTGCACATCCTTTGTTCATGTTTCAGTCTCCTGGTAGAGGCAAGCTAGATCCTAGGGCCCTACGATGTATATTTGTGGGATACTCAACACCCCTTACCATCCAAACTGAGCCTTATTATTCTCATTCTCATCTTTAAGGGGAGAAATCAGTACCATTAAATTCAGAAGATGAGGATACTACCATTTCTTTGGAAAAATTTTCCATTTCTCGGTCCCTTTCTCCAATTGATACTAATAAGCCCATTTCTACTCCAGACCAGTCCTTTACAGAGCAAGCTACACCAGACCAATTCACTCCAGACTTACCTGATCTCTCAACAGGTGCATCAGACACTCATAATCCTCAACCAACATGTGTACTCAAGAAGTTTGGCAAAGTGTACTCAAGGAGAGGAAAAGGCAATTCTACACCTCAGCATGTTCAGGATTCCATGAAAGATCCTGATCTAGATGTAATTTTTGCGCAACCTGTTTTATGTGATACTATTGATAAACCCATTGCCTTGCGAAAAGGTAAAAGAGAGTGTCCCAAGAAATCACTTTATCCCCTAGCACAATTCATGTCACTAAAAATGTTTCCTTATCACACAAGACCTTCCTCGTCAATCTACATGGTGCCAAAATACCCAACACTTGGACTGAGGCCTTAACTGATAAGAAATGGAGACAAGCTCTAAATGTGGAGATGGAAGCACTAGAAAGGAACAAAACCTGGGATCTAGTGCAGTTGCCTCCAGACAAGAAAACAATGGGTTGTAGATGGATTTATACCATCAAATACAAGGCAGATGGGTCAATTGAGAGGCACAAGGCAAGACTAGTGGCCAAAGGTTACACATAGTCATATGGAATTGATTATTTGGAGACCTTTGCTCCAGTTGCTAAGATGAATACTGTGAGGGTGTTATTGTCCTTGGTAGCAAACTTGGACTAGAATTTAGAGCAGTTTGATGTCCAGAATGCATTCTTACACGGTGACTTGGACGAAGAGGTTTATATAGATGTGCTGCCAGGTTATGGGACTGAACTTCCAGTTAGAACTGTGTGTAAGCTGAAGAAAGCACTTTATTAGCTCAAGCAGTCACCTAGCACCTGGTTTGGAAGATTTACTGAGGCTACGCTCACCTTGGGTTATGTGCAAAGTCAAGCTGATCATATTCTTTTTGTTAAACATTCAGCTTCAAGGGGAGTTACGATACTAATAGTCTATGTTGTTGATATAATTGTGACTGGCAATGATGAAAATGAGAAACAGAGGCTAAAGAGATTAAAGAGCTTGGAAAATTGAAGAACTTCTTGGTGATAGAAGTAGCTCACTCAAGAAGAGGTATTTTTTATCTGTCGACAAAAGGATAATATTGATTTACTAACAAAGACAGGTTTGACTAGATGTAAACCTATTGGGACACCCTTGGACCCAAATACTAAGCTGGGAGAGGCAGAAGATGAGGCGCTAGTGGACACTGGGATGTATCAGCGACTAGTAGGCCGACTAATATACTTATCTCACAAGGCCAAACATAGCCTTTGCTATAAGTTGAATTAGTCAGTTCATGCCCAAACCTAAGGAGTGCGTTGAATTAGTCAGTTCATGCACAAACCTAAGGAGTGCCACCTTCAAGCAATCCATTATGTTCTTAGATATTTAAAGGGAACATCAGGAAGAGGAGTGTTATTCAGCCGAGGAAATAGCATATATTTGGAAGCTTATACAGATGCAGATTATGCCAGTTCAATAGTGGACAGAAGATACAACGTCTGGATACTGCACCTTTTTGGGAGGAAATCTAATAACATGGAGAAGTAAAAAACAGGGGGTTGTAGCCAAATCAAGTGCAAAAGTTGAGTTCAGGGCAATGGCACAAGGACTATGTGAGTTATTGTAGCTGAAAATTCTACTTGATGATCTAAAGGTCAGATGAGAGAAACCTACGAAGCTATATTGTGATAATAAATCAGCTATAAGTATAGCTCACAACCCAGTCCAGCATGAGAGGACAAAGCATATTGAAGTTGATAAACATTTTATCAAGTAGAAGCTGGAGAGTGGCCTAATTAGCACATTCTTTCTATCCAGTCAATAGCAAATTGCAAACATTTTTACCAAAAGGCTGAGTGGACATTAGTTTGAAAACATTATTAGCAAGCTGGGAGTTGATAATATCTACCTCCCAACTTGAAGGGGAGTGTTAAAATAATTAAATATTAATTCAGAATATTCTCCCTTAATTAATAAGGGAGATAGACAGCTATTAGAGATAATTATTATTTAATAACTATAAATAGGGGTGGTAGTTATTAGAGACAATTACCAAAGCAGTTATTTCTGCTTTAATTAGAGGCAGTTACCAAAGTAGTTATTTCAGCTTTTATTAGAGGCAATTACCAAAGCAGTTATTTTTACTTTGGTGAACCATGTACATTTAAAAAGGGGAATAACCCCTGTTGTATTGGGTGAATGAATGCAGTCTCTCTACCAAAAATTCTTTATAGTTTACTGACAATATTTGACACAGACTAAAAGTAATATATGAAAATATAAGTTAAGTAAAAAAGAGCAAAATGAGTATGTGAATCCATATTGATGGACTTTGTCCATAAGAGGGATGATGAATCAATTACTGAAATGTACACACGCTTTATTTATATTACAAAAGAGTTTATATGTCTTGATAAAACCCATAATAAAATTAAAATGGTTAAAAACGTACTCATCACTTTCAAAGATGTAGGGAGAAAAAATGGACTATCAACCAAAATTTAAAGAACCTAAACATACCTTTAAAACAGTTAATTGAATTTTAACTCATGTACGAAATGATACTAAAAGAGACATTAGTAGAGGAATGAACTTTACGGAGAAGAGTATCAGATTCAAGGTTTCACAAAATAAGAGATAGATTGAGGGAATGATTTAATTATAGAGAAAAAAATGAGAATAAATATGCTTCATTGACGACTCAAAAACTCAAATATTAATTTTTTAAAATCCAATGGAAAAAAGAATCCAAGAGTGAACATAAACTCAAAAGCAAAAGAAAATTTAACATCATCTATTATGTGGGGGGGAAAAAACATAGGCACATCAAATTCCAGTGCCCCACACTAGAGGAGAGTAACATGAGAAGTAAATAAGAAAGACAAAGGCTATAAAGGCTCCAAGGAAAAATGAAGAGCTCAAAAATAAAACATAAATATGCTTCATATCTAATGATAATGAGGTAAATGCCACTTTTACCTCTCTTATAATGACATCTCTTATGAGAAACTACTTGAGAACTTAGAAATTTTGACTAAGTGAAAGAAGTAATTATCTTTCAAGTGTAAAGAAACTGCATGCTCTTAGATTATGTGCATTAAAAAACGAGAAATTAAAGCCTAACATCAACAACTTAAATGCATCCATGAAAGAAGATGAAGAAAACACTGAGAGGATAAATGATTTATGGCATGAGAATGAATCCCTTAAAAAAAATTGATGAATTGAAGTTACCTTTCTCCGAGTTAAGCAAGAAAAAGGAAAGCTTGATACCCTACTTGTTCAAAAGAACTTTAATGATAAGCACAAGACTGGATATAAATTTGAATGCACCCCCGAACAATTCCAAAGGCATATTTTACAAAGGAGATTGGGAATTGCAACAATTTGATGTCAAGAATACATTTTTGCATGGAGAACTCGAGGAAGAATCTACATGGAAGTGCATCCTATTATAGGAATACTTTTTCAACCTGTTTGGAATGTAGGGAATTGAATTCAATTCCTTTGTTTGGAACCAAAAAATAAGGACGAATTGAATTTATGTGTGGGTTTAAAACCCACCTCCTTTGTAAGTTCAATTCACGCTATCATTCACGTGAATTGAACTCCTTCGACTGCTGTGCTTCTTTTTTAACACCGAAACCCAACATCACTTTCCCTTTCCAACTTTTGTTAGCGTCTTCTTGTTCACTAGCAAGGGGTGGTCTTTCTAAAGATGATGTGTTAGCACCCTTCCTAATTATCAGCATGACTAGTATTAGTAATCAGCCCACTAAGCCATCCAACCCTACATCCGTAGGGGTACGATGGGGAAGGCAATATATACATATGTGTGAGAATCTGTGTTGTAGATACTGTATTAGATAGTCAAATATAGGAGGAAAATATCAGATATAGGATCCCTAAAAATAAGGGATCCTCCTCAGATAGTCAAATATAGGAGATAAATATCAGATATAGGAT
>JAOTAZ010000006.1:12412186-12426843 GCA_025629785.1 Erythroxylum oxycarpum
TAATCGCAATAAAAGATAGACTCCTAATCGTAATAAAAGATAAGACTCCTAATCACAATAAAAGATAGACTCCTAATTGTAATAAAAGATAAGACTCCTAATCGTAATAAAAGATTATACCTAATCGGTAAAATAATAGAATAGCTAAAATAATGGGATAACTACTAGATGTGCGTAATGGGATCAAACTATTGATTGACTAAATCTTGGCCCATGTGATCCTCATGTGTTGGAGGTGTCGTATTAGTATCTTAAGATTTTGTAAACCACCTCCAAGTGTTCTCCAAAGCGAGTATGCATAAATTAGCTTACCACACTGATAGCAAAGGAAATATCTAATCTGGTGTGAGACAAATAGATTAGCTTTCCTACCATTCGTTGACATCGACCTGTATCTATTGTAACTTCACCCAGCTTTGAGTTGAATTATCTTATGGTTTACAATCACTCATCCCAGTTGCTTCTAAAAGGTCCATGATATACTTCAGTTGCGTGACTACTATGTCATTCTTAGGTCTAGCAATTTCCATCCCTAGGAAATACCTAAGATACCTCATGCCTTTGATTTCAAACTCCTTCGAGAGATTCCTTTTAAGAATTTCAATTTCCTCAAAATTATCACTAGTGAGGATAATGTCATCTACATAAACAATTAGAATTATAGTCCTTCCTTTTGTAGAAGTTTTTATGAATATAGTATGATCAGACTGCCGCTGTAAGAAACCTCGAGACCACAAATCTTGTGAATCTTTCAAACCAAGCCCTTGGTGATTGTTTCAGCCCATATAAAGATTTTTTTAGTTTGCATATCTGTCTTCCGAAGCTTTCAATAAATCCTGGGGGAGGCTTCATATACACTTCTTCTAAATCTATATTTAGGAAGGCATTTTTACATCCAATTGATGTAGAGTCCAATCTAGATTAACTACAATAGAAAGTAAGACTCTCATAGTATTCAACTTAGTAACAGGTGAAAAAGTGATGAAAATCAGAACAGTGATTTAGGCGAAATTATTTCCTAATCATAAAATAAGAAACAAGAGGATACCATGGATATTTACTTTAGGAAATTGCTGTAAATAGGGGTTGTTGCTATAAGTAGGAAATATTTTAGCTACCTAAATTAAGTTAGGACTCGGGTATACATTCAAAGGCACTTGTGCAAAATAAGAAAAAAGATTACTTCTTTCTTCATGATATTAGAGCCATGGACACTGTAACTCCTGGTTTCTTTTTTTTTCTCTAATACTTACTTGACCTTCATTGCCAATAGTGCCTTCTGGAAAACAAATGGTTGAATCTATTACCAACAAAAACCCCAACGTGGAGGTCTCTTCCTCCTCTAAAATTGTGGTCAAGATACGGTATTATCACAAAATATTGTGATAATCTGATTACAATCATATTATATTAGATAGCATTATCTTAGGGATAAACATTATCTTAGGATTACTCTATCCTATTCCGTATTCTCTAAATGTATATATGTACTACAGTCTCTAAAAGATATAATATAGAGCAAAATAGTTCTTATTCATAGGGTATCAGAGCCACGTGCAAGACACAGTGAAATCGAGGAGTCAACCCTAGCAAGTCAAGAAACGGCTTCCAATCTTGAGGGATCCTCCACGGCAAATCCAAACCAGACTGGAGGTCAGTCGTCAATGACCTCTGGACTTGAAAGAGCATCAGTTATCATCATCTCCGACAAACTCAAGGGAACAAACTATCGAGAGTGGGCTATGAAACTCGCCATTGGAGGATGCGGGAAGCTAAGCTTTATCGTCAAAGATGGAAACGTTCCAGACCCAATTAACTCGCAAGTTGCGCAATAGTGGGAGATAGACAACTCCGTGGTCCTGTCATGGCTTATCGATGCCATGATACCATCGATCAAACATACCTACATCATTTTCCTTCTTTTTTATGTCAAACACTGTCATTCAGACAGTCCCAAACATCACTACAACATAAGGCCAATTTCTGCCTCAAAGTTACAAGTTCGTTATAAAATTATGTAACGTCATAGTCTCCTTGCTTGGCCTTCCATAGCTTCCTTTCTAGCTCAAAATTTTGAGAAATTTCAATATCAGAATACATCTCTCGAACCGCATCATATATATTATTAGCTATTGGCAAAAACATCTAAGGTTTTTCGATTGCAGGTTCCATGGAATCGACCTAGCTGTCATCAATGAATTTTTGGACTTCCATATTGCCATATTTGGACTATCCAAAGCCGCCCTTACTGTCATTCTAGACAAACACCCAAATTTTCCTTTACCATCAATGGCAAACTTTATTGTTTGCAACCATTCCAGGTAATTCTAACCATTCAATCTGTGATTCATCAATTGAAAAGGTAAATTTGAGCCAAGAAGATCCCAGTTACGTTGTAGTTACTATCATAACATCGGGATTAGTCACACTTGAACTGTTGAAATCTGATAGAACTCTCAAATATGAGAGATTTTGCACTGAAATATTATTGATGATGAACGAGAAAAAAACTAGTCAGGACACTAACAATAGCAGACAAATTCGAGAGGTCTGCTCTCTCCTAGCCTTAGGCTCACTGAACATCACACAAGACAAAAATATGCCCCTCCTCCCCCAATCGTTACAGTATTTATTCTCTTTGCTAAATCTGACAGTATCGTAACTAACTTCCCCCTCACATCCTCTCTCATGCCCCTGTCTAACCGAATGGAGTAACCTTTTACTTGGTTACCCCTTGCCTTGCCCTTCTAGAATATACCTGCATAATAGGAGGCCTAACATTGCTCCCCCCCATAAGTTGCACCTTGACCTCAAGGTGAAAATTCTGGAAATAGTTCCACCCTACCCTCGAATAGCTCCCAAGTCGCTTCAGGTGCATCATTCACCCCATCTCCAGTCAGAGCAACAGCTTCGCCATCCTCCTTAAGCAACCTCACTATTTCTTGCTTATGCTTTGGCTCCGCCCTAGAGAATAACAATCCTCCACCTTCGTTTTGTGCTAAATGACGCTTCTTATCAGCCCGCTCCACGAACTCCCTTCCAGTCAAGCTTCTAGAAGATATATTATCATAAGGTCCAAACACACCTATTTCACGACAATTAGCCTCTGTCATATCTAGGTTGTTCCCAGTGATGGCCATTACACTGAATCCAGCTACCTTGCAATCCTCAATTGCTTGGTGAACCTCTTTCCGTGGAGGATCTTTTAGGCCCACAAGGCCAACAAAAACTATTTGACTCTCAATTGAAGAATAATTAGATGGGTTGAGTAAAGGATGATGAGCTTGGTCATCTTCACCTCCATTATGTGTTGCAAACTCTGGGACTTCCTCTTTGAATGCAAAACCTAGGCAGCGTAATGCACCCTTTGACATGCCACGAAGGTTTTGTAATATAAGATCCTTTGAATAATGATCCAATTCCACAACAAAACCATCAAGCAACTGAATAAAGGAACTTCTCTGTAACAAGTTCTCAACTGCCCCCTTCACTAGCAAGGATTTTTTCCTTGAGCTGGAATTCACAACAACTCCCATGGATTTCCGATCATGGTCCAACTCAAGAGTTGTAATTCGCGGCTCCATTTTGCTCCATAGTTGAGAACATGATAACACGTCTCCTTGACCAGAAGATGATGCATTATTAACTCCTCCAGGGAATCCCATTTTTTTAATCAGAATCTTTAATGCAGCCTCAGTAGGCAGTCCACTAGCCACATAATGCTGCCCCGATTGCTCCACTCCAGCATCATTGCAAACTGCAGCTATCTTAGCGATCCTCTGAAGGTTTGAATCCCTTCGACCCACGGGCCAAGCCTCTAGTTTCCCATCAAAAGGATTATAGGTTGTCTCTCGCCTACTTGCAATCGGTTCTGCCTCTTGTTCCACCCTTTGTAAGCAGCACAACAAATCCCCATCCTTAGGGTCCTTGCTGAATGACTCGTCACTCACCAATGAATTAGATAGTATCGGGTCACCTTGGATCACAAATTCCTCCCCTTTCACTTTCATCTTCATCGTCAGTGTACCCCAATTATTCCACACATCCCCAAGAGTCCTCAACCATTTGATGCCCAGTACCACATCTATACGGCCCAACTTCATTGGCAAAAAATCTTCACATATCATTAAATCTTGTATCTTTAATTTCAAATTCCTGTAAATGCCAGCTTCCAACACTTTTTCGCCATTTCCCATTGCAATCGAATACTTGTCCGTGTCATCCCATTTGATACTCCACTTCAGTGCCAGTTCCTTTGATACAAAGTTATGGGTGGCTCCACTGTCGATGAGGATCACCACGGGCTCCCCTTCCAGAACACCCTCAACCTTCATTGTCTTCGGTAAAGTTAACCCCACAGCTGATCCGACTGAGAGTTCTATATTCTGTAACTCTCCTTCTGGCTCTTCGTCATCTTCAACACTTCCCTCCCTACTAGCTTCTAACTCCTCATCCAGAACTGTTAGAATTTTCAAATCAACCAGTTTACATCGGTGGCCCGGCGAATACTTCTCATCACATTTGAAGCATAGTCCTCGTCTCCTCTTTTCTTCTATCTCCCCAAATGTCAACCGTTTAAAGCCTTCATGTGTTCTGTCGGCGGCCACTACTTGTCCTGTTTTTACTTCCCTTTTTGCACTGTCTCCCATATTCGGTGCCCACCATCTCCACGTATTTTATTGCCAATCATTATTTTGTTCCCCTTATCCCTTCCCATAACTTTATTCTTCTCCTTTATCTGCTGAGCTAAAATCATCATTCGCCCCAAGCTTCGAGGATTCGCAATCAATAGCTCCAGTCGGATCTCCTTCGACAGGCCATTCAAGAAAGAGCTCTCCAAAACTTCATCCGGCAACTCGGACAAGTGGGCTGCTAGTTCTTCGAACCTGCAAATATAGTCATCGACCGTACCTGTCTGCTTGATGGCCAGGAGACGTTGATATGGGGTGCCTTCCTGTACGGGTCGGAACTTCTCTACCAGCAAGCGTTTACACTCCTCCCACGTTCTAATCGGTCGGCGCCCTTCCACCCATCTGAACCACACCAATGCCTTCTTCTCCATGCTCAACGATACCAACTCCATTTTCTCTATCTCGTTAAAACGTCCCACTGAGAAAAATCGTTCTACCCGGTAAATCCACCCATCGGGGTCCTCTCCGTCGAACACCGACATCTCCACCTGTCTAGTGCGACAGTCGTGCCGAGGTTCCCCTTGTCTTGCGAAACCCGGTGGCAGCTCGTCGGTGAATTTCCTCCATCCTTCTTTAGGTGGTCGACCTTCTCGCCCTTGCTGCGGCCATCCATGAGACGGATCCTGGTCCGCTGCCCTACGCCCTTCGTAATCCCTAGAAAATGCATTCCAACCCACGGCTTCGGTTGGAGGACGCCGGAGGCCCTTAGTTGGCACTCCCCCCGCAGCTGGGCCAGAACTACCACCCGGCTCCATTGGGCCCTTCCCCTTACTTCCACTTGGGTCCACTTCGTTGCTCCGGTTGCCTGCCTCCTCCCCACTCTTCGTGGGTTCGCGGGAGCTCATAAACTGCTTCATCATCTCCCGTAACTCCTTCAACTCAAGCTGGGACTGTTCCCAACTTTGATGCATTGCTTCCTTCTCTAATCTCCTTTCCTCCCTCAAAAGCTCAATATGCTCCCGTAAGTTCTCCATCTCCTTCTCGAATCCATCCATTTTGTTTTCTCCTTTCTTATTAGCCATTGCGCGGTTCAATGCTTTGATACCAGTGATAGAAACTCTCAAATCTGAGAGATTTTGCACTGAAATATTATTGATGATTAACAAGATAACTTGTCAAGTTACTAACAATAGCAGACAATTCGAGAGGTCTGCTCTCTCCTAGCCTTAGGCTCACCGAACTTCACTCAAGACAAAATATGCCTTTTCCTTTTCCCATCATTACATTCTTTATTCCCTTCTGCTTCTTACGTCACTCCTCTAACTAACTCAGCCCTCCCCTCCTATCACATGCATCTGTCTAACAGAATGGAATAGCCTTTTACTCAGCTACCCCTTGCCTTGCTCTTCTAGAATAAATGTGCATAATTGGAGGTCTAACATTACTCCCCTCCCATAAGTTGCACCTTGTCCTCAAGGTGAAACTCTGGAAATAATTCCACTAAATCATCGAATGGCTCCCAAGTAGCTTCAGATTCTGTCAAATCCCTCCACTTGATCAGCACTTCGAGACCATTGTTTACTCCCCTTGATCTGATGGCTAAAACCTCTTCTGGCTGTACTGTTGACTCCCTATCATCCACCCATTTGTCAGGTAAGATAAGCTGATTCGTATCCTCACCCACTACTGCTCTTAACTGAGATACATGAAAAATAGGATGAATCCTAGCTGCTTCCGGAAGTTGTAGTTCGTATGCCACCTCTCCAATCCTTCTCAACACTCGGAATGGACCAAAGTATCTAGGGGCTAGCTTTTCATTCATTCTTCTCATTACAATAAGTTGTCGGTAAGGAGCTAGTTTCAGCCAAACCTTGTCTCCCACATTAAAATGCACTTCCATTCTGTGTTGATCAGCTCTCCTTCTCATATCACTTTGAGCCCTTGCCAAATGTTGTTTAATTTTTTCTAGGTAATGATCCCTTTGCTGTAATAACACATCTATTGACACCATTTTGGACACTCGCGCTCCCAACTGAAAAATAGGAGGAGGATCCCTTCCATAAAGAACCTTAAAGGGGGTAGTGCGAAGGGCCACATGATAGGAGGTATTATAACAATACTCTGCCCACACTAGCCATTTAGCCCAACTGTTTTGGAATTTCTCCTGCCAGGCACCTCAAGTAAGCTTCCACTGATCGATTGACCACTTCAGTAGCACCATTCGTTTGAGGATGATAAGAGGAACTAAATTTCAGAGTTGTTCCATGCATCTTAAATAATTCTCTCCTAAATTTACTCATGAACACCTTATCTCTATCAGAAATAACAGTCCTAGGAAACCCATGTAGTTTCACAATTTCCTTGATGAACACTTCGGCTATGGTTTGTGTTGTATATGGATGTTTGAGTGGGAGGAAATGAGCATATTTACTAAGCCTATCCACTACCACCAAGATAGATGTATACCCCAAGGATTTAGGTAGACCTTCTATAAAATCCATTGTTAATTCATCCCACACCTGATTCGGTATCTCCAAGGGCTGCAATAACCCTGCTGGAGATAAAGTTAAGTACTTATTCTGTTGACAGACTAAGCAAGCAGCCACAAACCTATAGATCTCCTTCTTCATACCTTCCCAATACAACTCCTTAGAGATTCGTTTATAAGTCTTTAATGGTCCCCCATGACCCCCTAAGTGACTTTCATGACCCTCCTTCAAAATTTTGGCTATAAAAACAGAAGAGCTGGAAATGACTAACCTGTCTTTGAAATAGAGTCTTCCTTGATTAACCGTGTAGGGAGGCCTGAATCCAGGATCATTGTTGACAGCCTCCCTTAACTCCCTTAGCTTGCTGTCCCCCTCTATTTCCTTCAAAATTTCCTCTAAGTCGATGAACTTATAGGTCATTATAGTCCGCAACTCTTCTTGAATTTGCACCCTTGAGAGAGCATCTGCTACCTTATTTTCTCTTCCTGGTTTGTATTCAATAGTGAAATCAAAACCCAACAGCTTGGTGATCCATTTCTGATAATCAGGATGTATCTCTCTCTGTTCTAATAGGAATTTCAATGGTTTTTGATCAATGGGTATAACAAACCTGTGCCCCAGAAGGTAAGATCTCCATTTTTTTACAGCCAACACAATGGCCAGAAGTTCCCTTTCATATGCCGATTGTCCCTCCTTCTCTACTGATATTGCTTGGCTATAATAGGCAATGGGTATTTGGTTTTGCATCAACACAGCCCCCACCCCAACAGCTGAAGCATCTGTCTCTAATACAAAGGGTAGATTGAAATCAGGCAGAGCTAGGACAGGCAGAGTAGTCATGGCTTGCTTCAGGTCATTAAAGGCCTGTTCTGCTTCAGTTGTCCACTGAAAATTGTTCTTCTTAAGCAAATTTGTCAATGGTCCTGCTATGTGGCTGTATCCCTTAACAAACTTCCTATAATAGCCAGTCAGCCCCAAGAATCCTCTGAGCTCCTTCAATGTGAGTGGTTTCGGCCACCTTTGCATGGCTTCTACCTTGGACTGATCTGCTGCCACTCCTTGTTGGGATGTAATGTGCCCCAAATATTCCAACTTAGGCTGCCCAAAAACACACTTCTTATAGTTAGCATATAGTTGTTGATCCCTTAGGATGCTCCAAGTTACCTTGAGGTGCATAAGATGTTCCTCCTTGTTCTTACTGTATATTAATATATCGTCGAAGAATACTAGGACAAACTTCCTGAGGTAGGGTTTAAAGATCTGGTTCATCAATGATTGGAATGTTGTTGGCGCGTTTTATAATCCGAAGGGCATTACAACAAACTCGTAGTGTCCTTCGTGGGTTCTAAAAGCAGTCTTCTCAATGTCCTCCTCCTTCATTCTTATTTGATGGTAGCCAGACTTTAAATCTATCTTAGAAACAATAATTGCTCCATTTAGTTCATCCAACAGCTCTTCAATTATGGGAATTGGAAATTTGTCGCATATGGTTACCTTATTTAGCGCTCGGTAATCCACAAAAAACTGCCATCCTCCATCTTTCTTCTTGACTAATAGAACTGGACTAGCGTAGGGGGAGGTGCTGTTTTGGATTAAACCAAAATCTAGCATCTCCTTAACCAATTTCTCAATCTCATTTTTTTGAAACTGGGGATACTTGTAGGGACGTACCCTGACTGGACCTTCTCCTGGAATCAAGTGAATATGGTGCTCCCTTCCTCTTTCGGGTGGTAAAGATTGGGGTAGTTGAAACACATCTCCAAACTCTTCCAACACTCTACTGACCTCAGAATCTTGCACTGGCATACTAGCCTTCGGATCTGTCCCTGACTCTGCCATTTGCAACCAACCTACAAAATCACCCTCCCTAAGGCCCTTGCTGATTGACTTGGCACTGACCAAAGACTTAGATAGCTTCGGATCTCCTTTGAGTACAACTTCTTTCCCTTTTGATCTTATCTTCATCGTTAGTGTGCACCAATTACTCCAGACATCCCCAAGAGTCCTCAACCATTTGATGCCCAATATCACATCTATATTGCCTAACTTCATCGGCAAAAAATCCTCATATATCTCTAAACCCTGCATCTGTAACTTCAGATTCCTATAAATTCCAGCCCCCGCCACCTTGTCACCATTTCCCATTGCAATCTCATACTTATCCGTCTCATCCCATTTCGGTCTCCACTTTAGTGCCAGCTCCTGAGACACAAAATTATGGGTGGCCCCACTGTCGATGAGGACCACCACAGGCTCCCCTTCAAGCACCCCCTCAACCTTCAGTGTCTTCGGTAAGGTTAACCCCACCGCTGACCCGACTGAGAGCTCTACATTCTGTAACTCTCCTTCTGACTCTCCATCGTCTTCAACACTTCCCTCGGTACCCTCTTCTAGTTCCTCATCTAGAACAGTCAGAACCTTCAGAGCCACCATTTTACATCGATGTCCCGAGGAATACTTCTCATCACATTTGAAGCATAGGCCTCGTCTCTTCTTCTCTTGTATCTCACCGAATGTCAATCTTTTAAAGCCCTCGTTAATTCTGTCGGTGGCCACTATTTTCCCTGTTTTTCCTTCTTTGTTTATACTGTCGCCCACTATCTCCCCCATACGGTGCCCACTGGGCCCACCTGGTCTAGTGCCATGCGGTGATCGATAGCCCTTATCTCGTCCAACTACCTTGTTCTTCTCCTCAATCTGTTGAGCTAAAGTCATCATTCTCCCCAAGTTTCGAGGATTCGCAATCAATAGCTCCAATCGGATCTCCTTCGACAGACCATTCAGGAAGGAACTCTCCAACACTTCATCCGGCAATTCGGACAAGGGAGCTGCTAATTCTTCAAACCTGCAAATATAATCATTGACTGTACCTGTCTGCTTGATGGCCAGGAGACGTTGACATGGGGTGCCTTCCTGTACGGGTCGGAACTTCTCTACCAGCAAGCGTTTACACTCCTCCCACGTTCTAATCGGTCGACGCCCTTCCACCCATCTGAACCACGCCAATGCCTTCTTCTCCATGCTCAACGATACCAACTCCATTTTCTTTATCTCGTTAAAACGTCCCACGGAGAAAAATCGTTCTACCCAGTAAATCCACCCATCGGGGTCCTCTCCGTCGAACACCGGCATCTCCACCCGCCTAGTGCGACAATCGCGCCGAGGTTCCCCTTGTCTTGCGAAACCCGGTGGCAGCTCGTCAGTGAATTCCCTCCATCCTTCTTCAGGTGGTCGACCTTCTCGCCCTTGCTGCGGCCACCCATGAGACGAATCTTGGTCCGCTGCCCTACGCCCTTCGTAATCCCTAGAAAATGCATTCCAACCCATGGCTTCGGTTGGAGGACGCCGGAGGCCCTTAGTTGGCACTCCCTCCGCAGCTAGGCCAGAACTACCACCTGGCTCCATTGGGCCCTTCCCGTTACTTCCACTTGGGTCCACTTCGTTGCTCTGGTTGCCTGCCTCCTCCCCACTCTTCGTGGGTTCGCGGGAGCTCATAAACTGCTTCATCATCTCTCGTAACTCCTTCACCTCAAGCTGGGACTGTTCCCAACTTTGATGCATTGCTTCCTTCTCTAATCTCCTTTCCTCTCTCAAAAGCTCAATATGCTCCCGTAAGTTCTCCATCTCCTTCTCGAATCCATCCATTCTGTTTTCTCCTTTCTTATTAGCCATTGCGCGGTTCGATGCTCTGATACCAGTGATAGAAACTCTCAAATCTGAGAGATTTTGCACTGAAATATTATTGATGATTAACAAGAAAAACTTGTCAATGTTACTGACAATAGCAGACAATTCAAGAGGTCTGCTCTCTCCTAGCCTTAGGCTCACCAAACTTCACTCAAGACAAAATATGCCTTTTCCTTTCCCCATGATTACATTCTTTATTTCCTTCTGCTTCTTACGTCACTCCTCTAACTAACTCACCCCTCCCCTCCTATCACATGCATCTGTCTAACCGAATGAAATAGTTTTTTACTCAACTACCCCTTGCTTTGCTCTTCTAGAATAAATGTGCATAATTGGAGGTCTAACACAATGCAAGAAGTATATCAAGTTCAACAAAAAACTTATTAATCACCATTGTTATATTGGAATCTTTCAAATCTTGAAATGACATTGTTTTAAGTAAATAAACCTTAAATAAGATGTACTTCTAAAGTCAACATCCTTATCTTCTTGAACTCAAATATCAACTCATACATAAAATAATGGATCTAAATGAGTCCATATATGACCAAGACATCATATCTCAACCTAAAATCTTAAGGCAAAGAGTTATAAGTCCTATTTTTGTATATAACTCACTTTATTCTAGTGTCTTTTTCTAATGTGGGATGACCTCACTTGTGAATTTCGAACAATCTCCTCCTTATATTGCTTTGTGGAACTTTTTGGCTGATAGTAAACGAACTTGGCCGCTCTTTGCCACAGTTTTGGCAGTGTTTGCACGTTGCATACTGCAGATGTCTCTTAGCAAAGACAAAATATTCAATATGGGATTTGGGTGAACATCTCAAAAAGTGACCTAGTGTTGACAATAAGATATTTCTCCTTTCTAATGCAAGCTGGAATATACAAGAAGAGAAAGATTGAGGAATCCCTTTACAATTGTATAAGTTGATTTGGTTCAATGAACTCCTCATCTAAAAGCAAAGAACAGAAGAAAAGAATCACGAGTGGATTAAAAGACTATCAGAAAAGAATCACGAGTGGGATTAAAAGACTATCCAAATATTCAAACTGAGACTTGGTCCATCCTACAAATCACATACTCTTTCAAAGGCGCACTTATGGCATCACGAGCGATACTTTCTTTCAGAAATGGTCAAACTTATTGAAGAACAGCGTGAATACTTCAGAAAAACAAGAAGGAAATTGAGATCAAAACTTGAGTTCAGATATATTAGGTACAGCTTCCGTGAGGGAAAAAAAATGACAAAATGAGCAAGAAAACAAACCCAATGAACCTCCAAACTCAGATTGGTGATTTTTGTCAGGTAATTGATAAGTACGACATCTTGTAGAGTACATAGAATAAGAACTTTTCATATTTGATGGCAGCATAAAGAACAAATACTTGCCAATGGAAGCCTCAAGTCTATAAATATAATACTAAGTGAAAATCAAGTGCATTTAAACGGTCCAAATAAACCTCGTGTTTAAATTAGAAAATCCTTATCATATTAAACTTTTCGCAAAGCACGTCTCGATAAAGATCTCCAAATGGCAATTACAAAAGATTCAGTCTTGATGACAGTAATATATACAACTGTCCAGAACAGCTGATTTCAGGTTCCGTCAAGTTAGGAATCCCTAGAGAAGAATCTGGACATTTAATTGCAGCCATATGAAAAAAAGAAAAAGAGGAATCTGTTCCACAAAACACATGGGCAGGGGTTTGGTTTTAAAAGCTCGTTCACCTGGGATTTGAGAGACAGAAATGCTTCACTCTGAATACTATCAGAATTTGTATTCTCTAGTACAAGATTATTGTGGTTACAAAAATTAAAATCCCACGTCAAAAAATGCCTGCTATCACAAATGGTACTGGCATTACAATGTCTAACTTGAGAAGGATTTAAGAAAAGTTGCAGAATTTGGGAGGCAAAGAAAGCTTTAAAATATAAGTTGCAGAATTCAGGGAATGGAAGAGCCTCCAAATTCAAAAGCACACTAATCAAGTTAAGCCGGGAGGCAGATCAATGCGTTACCAGTTAATGCTCTTAAACAAGTTTTATCTCCGAGGTATCTTGACAATGCTATGTATTAGACCAAACAACTCCCATATGAAAGATTATATATAGGGCACAATCCAAGAGCCCAATGATGTAATTTATCCATATGGTTGTAAAACTAAATACAAATATTGAACCAGGCCAGATTTCTTAAATTCAATAACAGAACGAATTACAATTTCATATCCAACTTCGGGCATACCAATAGATATGTCAAACCAAATCCGTGAACTTGGGTTCAAAAACAAAGCCTCTAGAAAGCCCATCAACACCACCACCCGGCACTCCGTCAATCCACCTCCAAACCACGCCACCGTTCTCTCCGCCACAATCATCCCACAGTGCCAAATTCGCCACTCTCTTGGCCGAGAAACACACCCTCTCGCCGCCACCAAACACCTTCAGTTTAGTCGACTCCTGAAAACACCTATACATCTCAATTGGCATCCTCCCAGCCTCTTCCCACTCGAGCCTTTCCAAGTCCAACCTCAAGATCAATATAGTCGAACATGATGGGTTCAATGAAAATGTCGACTTTAACCCTCCAACCATCAACAATTTTTTCCCATTTCCTCGTACCAACCGCGGCCGTTTCATGATGTCGAAAATATCCGCCCACTCGTGCTTTTCTAGGCAAACCCACCTGTTGTAATTCATTGACGTCGAAGTATTCCCATTCCTATTGTCCTTAGAACTATGAAAATAACTCATCTTGCAGGTAAACAGCTTCCATTGCGACCTCCACGGAGACCCAACGTCACACAAAGCGAAAATAGAGTCCGAAACCATAATCGGAGTCCTGGGTTTCGACGGAAGATTTGAAGGAAACGTAAGCCAAGAGCTGGCGGTTGTGCTAGACAAGTAAAGAGCCACGAGTTCAGTGAGTAGCATGACATGGTTCTTGGAGTCAACAACAACAGTACCATGTTGCGACCAGGCCGACCCCAACTGAGGCAACACCTTGAATCGGCCAGTTAAGGGGTTACAAACCACAAGAACTTTGTTAGGCTCAGTGGAACTCGCCGAATTGCCCCAGAGATAAACAAGTCCACTTGCCGAGGCAACAGGGTGAAGAGACCAGAAGGGCATAAAAGTGAGATCAAATCTTAGCCATTGGATCTGATCGGGGTCGTAGACGTTGAGGAAGGAGAGAGAAGGGGCCGCGCAGTGGTGACGGTTGTGAGGAGGGCGGAGGGCGAGGAGGCGGAGCGGAGGGCGGTGACAGATAAGGGAGTTGAAGGAAGAGGAGGTCAACATTTGATCGAAGAATCTGCATACACATCGGCAAACGGCGATTTGACGGAGAGGCAGGGACGAGAAGATTTGGAGGAGAGTGTCGTGAGGAAGTCGGCTCATCGGAGAGTCGTCCATGATGTTGTTGCGGTGGCCGCGAATCAGATGTGACAAAAGGCCTGTCGTGTGTCAGGTTTAGTTTGGTTACAGAACTAAACTAGGATTACTATTAAATAATAATTAGATTTTGCCATTTTGGTTTGCAGTTTTCAATTTGGACTTTGGAGCTTCGTTGAATCTTTCTGTTATTACCAACTTAGCCGTATCCTAAGAATATCGTACGTAACAGATCTGTTTGGTTAAGCTTTTATCAGTGAAATTTTTGTCAATAGAATTTTTCTGATAAGAGCTTTTTTTAAAAGCCAATTGACTGTTTGACTATTAATTACAAAAAATAGCTTTTTTAAAAAAGCTTTATACAGTAAATTATTTGGCAACTTAAAAATAAAAAATACTTTTATTAATTTTAACTATATTTAATAAAATATCCCATTTGGTCAATTAATAAA
>JAOTAZ010000006.1:12436139-12455464 GCA_025629785.1 Erythroxylum oxycarpum
GCTGCTTTTCATTTTTGTCTTTCTCTTTGTTTATCATCAAAACTTAAGCAATAAGTAAAGTCAGTTTTGACTTAACAGAGACATGAGACTAAAAATGGTATAAAGAAGTTGGAATCTAATTTAGTCTCTAAGATGGTTAAATTTCAAATAGAAGTTATGCGTAGTATACTGTTTTAGACAAGAACAGTCCAAAACTGTTGAAGTATATCTTTTGAACCATTGAACCAAATGAAATGATTTCAATGCCATTAGAAACTTAAGACAATGGGAGATATTTTTCAGAAGAAAGTGTTATGTTAGAATGTTAAAGGGTACAGTTGGCAAGACAGTTAAGGACAAAAGACTAAGGCATAAATAGAAGGGCAAATGGGACAATTCTTAATTACTAAGGGCATAATTGAAAGAAGTAGTGTCTTGTTTATAAATAAAGGGAAAAACGTGAATTGGAAGATTCTAGAAAAGTAAAATACGTGGATGAAAAAGACAGAGAAACATGAAAAAGAAAGAGAGAGAGAGAGAAAAAAAAAAGAGAAAACAAACTAGGGTTTTAATTTCCTTAGCCTTCAAGAGAGATTTTGAAGTTGTTCAAGAAGGGAAAAAGTAAGAGGAAAAAATCAAGGTATGATCATTTGAATCTTTGAAATTTTGGAAGGATTCCAGTTTGTGGAGTTAGAAAAATGCTTGGGTTTAAATATGCTATAATCTATTTCAGTGATTATGCATTGTGGGATCTTAAAGTGGATTCTGATTTTGTTTGTTTTGGTGTACATATGTTTAAATTGCTAAGCCATGAAAGGGAATTTGATATTATGAGATCGTGTGAGGTTAGAAAATAGATGACAAGAAATTGATTTATGATGTAAAGTAACTAAATGTTTTTGAGGTGTAAGCTTATGAATAAGTTATACACATGCAAAAGGGTAAAGATTGGAAGGAGCATTTAGAGTGATCATGTACAAATGAAGTGTAATTCTAAGTTCAATGAGACATACATGAATGATGAAATGGGAATGAGCTTAATTTGTGATTTAGAGCATATACCTGGGATTGTCATTGAACATACATTGTCATAGCCCATATAACTATTTGGGCATAAATGAGTTTTGTAATGATTGTAAATTGTGTATTGCATAAATTATGATTTGCAGGTTAAACATTTGCATACAGGCATTCCAGAATTTGAAAGCAAATGCTATTTGGAGCCAACTGTGAGTAGACCTAGATGGTCTTACTTTATTGTTTGTTTGGTTATGTTATGAATTAAGTGATAACGAGTAATTATGAATATGATTTGATTGTTGAATTCTGGACAATAAAGGTCCGATGACTGTGTTATATGGATGAGATCTTGAAGTGCAAATTGTATGTGCATGTGCTTGTTACATGTGTGCTTGTATTTGTATATAAATGAAAATGTGAATTCTCCACTTTAATGTGGAATGCAGAACTAAGGTTCGATGAGATGAGAAAGTGGTTGAATGGGATATGCCATTATGAGTGTTGCATTTCATTTCATGAACGCATGAAATATAACGAAGTTGTGACTGGAGTAGCCACTGATCAGAGCTTAAAGCTCAACGTTTAATGAGCCCTATATGGGACAGTTATCAATGAGCCCTACATGGGATAATTATCAATGAGGCCTACATGGGATAGTTATCAATGAGCCCTATATGGGATAGTTTAGGCACTCGGTCACAACAAAGTAACCAATGGAAAGTGAGTCTCATGCGCATTGCATAAGCATAATATGAATCATTCAGTATACTAAATGTGTAACAATGTGAAAGGGGAATAATGTGAATTTGTAACAATGTGAAAGTGGAATAATGTGAATGTGGAATAATGTGAAAGTGGAATAATGCGAAAGTGGAATAATGTGAATGTGTAACAATGTGAAAGTGGAATAATGTGAAAGTGGAATAATGTGAATGTGTAATAATGTGAAAGCGGAATAATGTGAATGTGGAATAATGTGAAAGTGGAATAATGTGAATGTGTAACAATGTGAAAGCGGAATAATGTGAATGTGGAATAATGTGAATGTGTAACAATGTGAAAGCGGAATAATGTGAATGTGGAATAAATGTGAATGTGTAATAAAAGTGAATGTGTACTAAATGTGAATGTGTAATAAATGTGAAATGTGTCATAATGTGAAATGCGAAATAAAGTATGATGTGTGACTTGTATGTGATGTGATTGGGTGAACAATCGATAATGGTTACTCGCTGAGTTCGCAAAACTCACCCAAAATTTGCATCTATTTTTCAGGATAAGAAGAATACCCCGTTAGGCCAACGGGACTATACCTACATCATTCAAGCGAAGGATAGAGGTCGGGATCAGTTCGCGTCTGCATTGCATGTCTTTAATATTGTATTGAATTGTATTTTCCGCAACTGTTGTATAAATGTGTATTTTGAAATGACTAAAGTGGTTGTAATTGTGAAAGGGCCTAATTGGCCATATGGGAATTTTTGTAAATTCCACTATATGATTGAAAAGGGCTTATGCCCTATTGATGAGGGTCTTCCGCATATTGTGTTTTTGTGATTAAAAAAAGAAAAAAAAAGGTATACCAATTTTTGACTAACTGAGTGCTTTAGCACACCACCCTCGTGGGGCATGGACTTGCATATCACCATCGATATCAAGTCTGGGTCTTGCAAGTGTGGGGTGCTACAGCAAACATCTATGAACAATGACGTCATTTGTTTTTCACAATTGGCGACGATTCAATAAAAACCGATTGGTGATGATTTATGGTAATTTTGGTCAACGTTGATGCCCTTTAGTCACAATCTCGCATAATTGTCACTAAATGGATATATTTGGCATCAATTTTATAAAATCATCACCAATTCTTTTCATATTTATGATATTTTTAATATAAAAATTTTTTTAACAAAAATAAAATTATTTTTAAACTTAAAATCATTGTCTATAATATTACATTTTATTTTTAAGAATATGATATTAATATGTAATATTCTTTTTCATTTTCATTTTTTACTATGAAATTATTTTTAATTATATTGCAATAAATATAATTACATGTGGTAATTAATATAATGTTATATAAATGTATAGATAATAATTGTAACTAGTATAATGATTTATGAATGCATAGATAGTAGATAAATTTTCTCATATCTTACTTATGTAATATATTAATCTATTTAATCATAATTGTGTATTTATTATAGATAAATTTGGTATTGTTATTAAAATTTTATATATTCTATAATTTCGTCGCCAAAGGTCAAGCTAAATGATAACGGGACACCATTTGGCAACGATTATCTGAATCGTCACCTAATGGTATATTTCTTCTGAATTAATCAAATATGATGTCATTTTACTTAATAACAAACGACGTCATTTTCTACTAGGTTATTAACACGAAAATGAAGCTCCATTTATTTTCGTGTTAGTCATAGTGTTTCCAAAAAAGCATTTTCTCCCTTATAGTCTTTGTCTCCTATGTTGTGGTCATCACTATCGATCGAGCTTCATGTCCTGTGTTGGTATTGTTTTTCTTTTCTATTTTTAAGAACTCTCCTTTTTTTGTGCTCTATTTTTCTACTATGTTTTGAATTTTATGTGGGTTTTGTATTCTTTTGATGTTGTATGGGGTTTTGTCTGTGATTGATTTTAGAGGATGGTCAATTATGTTTTTGTGTTGGTTGTATATGGGTTGACACTTTTTCCCACCTTCAATGCTTCTTTGAGAAAGATGTTAAATGTTTGCTAAAAGCTCTGTGAAAGTATTTAACTTTTGGAATGGATGTTTATGTACTTCATTATGTTTTCAACATTTAGTCGGTTCTCCTCTCCTATCTTCCCTCTCCCTCTCTCTCTCTCTCTCTCTCAACTTTCTCTAGGTTTGCTTCTTCTTCTCTTATCTTTTCTACAATTTTGTTATTATCTATGTAACCTGAGCTCTTGTATTACATGTTCAATATACAAAAGCTTTTCCTTAGTATTCATCGATCTCAACAAGAGAATTAGTTCAAATCCAATGATGGATTTGAGCTATATTGTTTTTTATCATAATAAATAACAAACTACTGAGGAGAAGGTTGTTTTTAACGTTGATAAAAAGGAATGACTTTTTCTTTTTGTTGCTAGGATTTGTATGATAAAGTTTCAATTTTGTATTAGTTAATTCCATCATGAGAATTTATAAGATTTGGTTACCAAAAGACTTTAGTTAAACATAATGAATTTTGTGCTAAATTAACTTTTAGGGATAAAACTCTTAACATTAATTCATTGCGAAATTTTGGTGTGACGACTAGTTTCTAATGGTGGAAATAAGCTCCACTGGGAGGAATGTGACAAAATTCTCCCTTATGAAGAACAAATTGATAAACAACTAATCTCCTCATCAAAGTCCAATCACCACTTGCCTTCAATGGTTGATCTTCTTAGTATCATCAGAATTACCTCTCTTCCTTAATTATTTGTATCTCATTTTTTATTAGAAAGTTATTAGATGAATGTTTGATTGTATAAACTATGTGTTGTGTAAAGCTTCCTCAAATCTTCAAAAGAAAATGGAGTCGGTGACAATGTCCCTGAAAGGACCCATCACGGAGTTCCCCTTCTGAAACTTGAGTGGAGCCCTCTCGGCAACACCACAATAGCCCTCCAATCAATATCTAACTCTAACTGAAGGGTTCCAGCAAAGCCAAACAGTTCAACTATTAAAAAACTTTAACTTTTACAAGCGCGGAAAGTAGTGGGGACTTTTTTTTCAAAACATTTTATTAAAAATTTTGGCAGCATAACAACTGTTTTTCTAAGATTCCCAAATTTTAAAAACCTACATAACACATTTTAAAACGCTTATATATTCACACTAATTTCTTAACTACAAGTTATGGACTTCAAGTCCACTCACAAGTAACCCCAAACAAATAATTCTCAACAATCACTACAATAAACTTTAAAAAGCTAAAACATATTCAAGCATTTCATTTAAAAGCCTTTATAAACATCCATTCTTTACAAAAATGTACATATCAAAGTGACACAAGCACAACAACACTCAACGATACAAATAACCTTGTGATGAAGTCCCAATTACTGCAGCACTTCTGCGCATACATAGGGTGGTTTGTTTAAAAACATAAAAATAAGGATGAGCTAAACGAGTTCAGTGAGTGTAATCAGTTAACTAAAAGTTAACTTTTTATAACAACATAACTAAAAATATTCCATATAATCGTAAAGCTCATGGTAAAACATTTTCCATAACAATTTATTCGTGCATCATCAAATCCGATAATAACATAACATTTCGTAAAACACAATTTCAATTTTCTGAAATATTATTTCAAAATTCTTTTTAAAATTAAACTCATAATATAAAAGTTTCTATTTTCCTTTTTCCTTTTTTATTAAACAATAAACAGTAGTGACAATAAGTTTTCTAAAAACTTTAATACTGAAAAATAAGTTAACCACTAGAATTGGCACCATATAGTACCTCTCAAATCACTTTTAACATAAATAGTAGAAGAATTACTATTTTCATGACTTTCCTTACTCAGTATAGCCCACCATTAGTTTATTTACCATACGGTACACTAGGCTTAAAGTCATGGAGCTAGTTTTACATTGCTTACCTGTGACCAGTTAAGCATTAGTTACAGAGTTGGTTCTGCATTGATTACCGGTAACAGATTAACCACAATAGACTAGTAGCTACGAAGCTAGTTCTACATCGCTTACCCCTAACAACTCACAGAGTTGGTTCTGCATCGCTTATCCGTGACTAGTTAACCACTATTTACGAAACTGATTCTACATGCTTACTCGTAATAAGTTAACCACTATAAATATATCAGCATAATAACATGTATAAAGCTTACCGATGTACCATAGCCAAAAGCATCTCTTACATTTATGACTCTTCTTATTTTCCAAATGAAGAATGGGAGGATCCATAATTGAATTATTTCAATGCAACTGCCATTCATATAAAATTTAACTTTCAAATTAAAACTCATATATTGCCAAAGCATACGCTTATGCTAGCAATATTTACTTGTAAAATATCATTTACATAAAACTCAGCATAAATATTCATTTCATGATCAAATGAAAACCATTTGCATAAAATCAATTTAAAGAACACTCACATGTCATTAGTTCTTTTGCAAAGAATTTAATCATATAAAACAATTAAAATACACTCATAGCTTGGACACTTATTGCCAAGCACGCTCACGCATTCGATGACTCTGCTTTACCTACACAAAATGCATTTCGCTTAGGCAATTATTTCCAATTTAGGAAATAAGGCAATAAAACTATATATTCGGTTTAACTGAATTCGAGATTTGTATCTAATCATGTAACAAGCATGTTAATTATATTTCTGCTTACTTCCGTAAGCTAACCTATTGGTCAATGTTTCCAAATATAACTTCAAAAGTCACTTAAATACCATATTTTGTCCATTCTAACTTACCAATTCCTTCAAAACACAATCTCACCCAATTTAATTCACCATATCACAATCATGCATGATGACTTACGGTTATGACCTATGTCTAGAATCCATACCTCCACTTGTCCAATAATTTTCACATAGTAAATGTTCAAATTAGGTTTTGAGGTCTTCTAGACATTTGTTTACCTATATCTCTATTTTCCATATCATCAAAAATCATGCCATTTCATCTTCTAAATAATGAAAAATGTTTCAAATATCATAAGTTGTTTCAACACAGGGGCAGTATTAGGTTACCACTTTCAATCTCAAATATCATTCATCCCGAATTAGGTCTAGGTCTCTTCTAGAGATTTTTAGTACTATGTCTTATGTTCCAATTAAAATAACTAAATTTGGAAGTCTTTAGACTGAGTTATGGCTAAAAAATTGGGACTAGTTCAAACTAACCTAATTTTTCCCTCTTGTCATATTCAATCAATTCTATGTAAAGAAACACCAAAGTAACACTAAGAAACCATAGATCTTAAACACATCTTTCTCACTCAAAAAAAACCCATAAAAATTAGGAATTTAGGTTAGGAAAACTTACCACTTTTTTTTAATCTTTTGGACAATTGAAGAATATTTAGTCTTGAAGAAATAGTCTTCAAATCATGCTTTAAAACCCATCAAAAATCAGTTGCACTCTCCTCCTTCTCTCCTTGGCTTAAGCTTCACTCTTTCTTCTCTTTTTTTCTTCTTTTTTCCACTCTCATGGGCACTCTCCATTCACTCTCACGGTTATGTTTAAAGAATGAAGCAAATGTGGCTTTTATACTCATTTAATGGAGCACACATGTCACCTTCTTATTTGTCATCACTAATAACTCATCAAACATATGTCATCATCTCATTGATCATCTCTAATAACTCATCAATCCACTAATATCATGTAAAAAGACCAAACTGTCGTTAATTAATACAAAACGACCAAATTATCCTTGAATGCATTTAATTGATCAACTAGTCAAATTAAATCCCAAAAACATTCCACAACAGTCTTATTTTCAAATTGACCATGAAATACCCTAATTAGGGTCAATACTTTATTTATTGGATGTTTTTAAAAATTTTGAACGGGTTTAAAATCATCAATAACCGTTATTTTCCAGAAAAGGGCATTTTAGTCCAATAACTTTGAATTACCCGAATTTTATTCAAACAACTTCTGTTTTGACCCATTTCAATTCCTATGGACTCCAATCCCAATTTTAGAGCTTTTCATCATATTTTGAAATTATTTGGTAACTTTTTGATTGCCTGGAAAAAATTTCGGATTGAATCCTGAAATCACTAAATGTCATTGAAATCATCCGAATTTCATTCAAAAGTATCACCTAAATTTTCAAAGCACATTTTGGGGCTTTTAAAACTCGTTCGGACTCATTTTGTAGCATTTCTAAGTTTTTTTAAATTTTTTGAGAAATTTTTGGTCGAGTATAGAACCGTCTCTGGTATATTCTTGGTCTTCGTTATATCCTCAATAATATATTTAAACGCTTAAATTACTCTAGTATACCATAAATAGAACATACTTTGTAAATTGCATGTGCAACACAGTACATAGTACAATAATCAAACTAGGATGTTACAGTCCTGATGGTCGGTACAGGATTATGGAAATCAGTTGTTTTGGAACATTCGTCAATTCAGATTCCTATGTCTGTTTAATCAGGTATGTATGTGTTAGAATTTGGGTTATGTTGTTTGACTTAATTAGCTATTTAAGTTCTATACTAATTATTTCTTAGGTGAAAATCATCATACAGATGGTTCGTTTAATTCAGTGATCTATACTGCATCTGGGGATTGTTCGCTATTTCTTCTGCTTGTTAGTTAAAGCCAAGAAGTTGTTGGAAGACTTATAAATGGGTCAGAACTTCCACTGCATGCCAAAATAGCTGATCTTATTCATGACAATGTTTGGAATTGGCAAGGAGCTACAATTGAGGTCATTCGCATGCTAGATCCTTTACCCTATCAACCCGCTAATTCTCAACTGGATAGGCTAGAGTGGTTGCCTAGCACCACAAAAGCCTACACAAATACTTCAGCTTACACCCTGCTGCAACCTCCTTCTATGAGATTACCTTGGTATAAATTGGTGTGGCAAAAAGGTATAATCCCACGGTATGCTTTTATCTTGTGGTTAGCTTTTCTTAATAAACTTCAAACCAGAGATTGACTTCTTTATACTTATATTCCAAACCATTGCTCACTCTGCTCTTCGGACAATGAATCCATTAGCCACCTCTTCTTTGAATGTTCTTTTTCGAATTCAGTTTGGAACCACTGCCTTGGCCACTTTCAACTGACCATCCCAAACCTACCTAATCTCCAATCTCTCCAACATTGGTTCTCCCAAAGCCAAAGCCACCGAATCCTAAACCTAAATACTTTCTCTATCCTGCTTTCTGTTGTTGTTTATAACTTATGGTCCGAGAGAAACCATCGAACCTTCAAAGACAAAGCCATGGCAGTGGGGAGTATCAACTCTAAAGTGATCTTCCAAGTAATGGAGCAGCTCTGCGTAAACACTGAGAGTAGGTAAATTGGGTCGTTGTCTGGTTTCCTCTTTTCTTTTTTTTCTGTTTCTCCTTTCTTTTGCAGGTGCTAGTTGACTTGTTCCTTTATGAGCCTCTCCATCATCGTCGGACACCAATCTAAGGATGATCTTCACCTAACGGCAGGAAGGCCACCTAGCAATTTAGCACAGACATAGCAAATCTTTAGAGGCCTCTGTTTTTGGGCTATCATTGAGTTTGTGCTTTTTCAATGTTGTGGCTGTGTTGGTTGTTCGAAGTTGGTGTTGATAATGGGTCCTAAGAGATTGAGATTGTTTTTCTAGTTGAGTTCTCTCTCGTAGGCAGCTTCTTTAGCTTGTGCTGATTTGTTCGATGACCATGTCTTAGGTCTTTAGACGTTGTGTGGCTTTTGGCAGCCAAGGATCGTTTTCAGGTCCCCTCAGTTTTGTACTAAACTTGCTTTTTTCTTCTCTTTTTTATAATAGTTTTCTACTGATTTACCAAATAAAAATAAAATAATTCTATTTGATACTATTGTAACCAAAAGAGAGACAGATTTGCTATAAGAATTAAGAACCAGTTGGATAGAATTTTATTGATCTTTTAGTAAGTGTTCACAACAATTGCTCGAGATTCCATCCCCAAAACCTTAACTAATGCATTGAGAATATCATCGATTTGCTTTAGGGTTCGGCAAAAGTGTTGCTTTATAAGAAATTTTACAATGCCTCTCTGTAAGTTAATCACCTAATCTTGTTATACCATTTCGACTCTGATCATCATCATTGAAATTGCAATAACTTTTGCTCAACAAAGTAACTAATCATCTCTGTAATGGTAGTCAACTGGAAAAGACCATTTGGATCTGTTTAAATGAAATATGGATATTGGTGAGGTGATAGGGTGTGGTCTGAAGTTGTAAATGATAGTAGAGGGGTATGGAGCTCATTTGCTTAATGTGAAGGAACATGCGTCATTAAAAAATTTTGTGGATCGATAATAGCCACTGTATCCATCTCCGTAAGTGTACAATAGCTTGCTTTTAGTTATAAGAAAAATAGACTTCTTGCCAAAAAGGCACAGGACACAAAAGAAACAGAGGACGAATACCTCGAGCCAAATTAAGGATGCACAAAAGAGACAATACCTCCAATGATGCCAACAAATCCACTGGACTTGGAGTCTTCAGTAGCCTTCATATTTATTCTTGAGACTCTTCCGTTAACAATGCTGAAAACGAAAATAACCCTAAGATTCAAAGTTTGAGGGCCACGAGCTCCTAGAAGAGGAGCATATGACGTGAACCTATAAAATTTTTCATTTTTTTAATCTCTGCCACGTAGGATATATATATCGTTTGGGAACCCTAAATTTAATAAAAAATAATATCTGCATTTTTTTAACAAACTATTGACGGAGATTTAAGTTAGAGTTTTTTTGGGAACGTTTCTAAAATGTTAGAGTTTTTTTGGGAACGTTTCTAAAATGTTAGGGGTTAAATTGAACTTTAGTTGGAACCTTATAGTTAAATTTGACACGTCTAAACTTTTAATGCTTTAGGATATGCTTATGTCGAAAAAATACGGATCTTTCTGCAATTTTACAAAGTTAAACACTGTCTATGACACATCTATGGATGAGATTGTAGATCCTTTTGTAACTTTATGAAGTTAGACATGGTTTAAAATAGATTTGTGGTTAACATCATGGATCCTTTTATAATTTTAAGAAATTGGAACTGATTTAATATCAAGAATTCCACATCGGACAACTATGAAAGCATTCATGCCTTGGAGACTATATTTATTCAAGGATAAGTATATTCCAAATCTTTATCAACTCCAGCTCTTGCAATTAAACTAAGCCTACATGCAATGGATTCTCTATTTAGGCTACTCATTCTTATATCAGACCTCTGAATGACAATAAGTAAGGCTAGGTCAGGATAGAATGGGCTTGCCTCTAGCCTAGCCTGACCTAAAGCCTTATATACATAGTCCATACTTGAGATATATTGCTTAAGCTTAAAATGAGCTTGCTCAGATGCTACACAAACAATATTATTGTGGTATAATTAACCAAAATAACATCATTTTAAATTCTATCCCTAATAATACCCTTAGTCTCTAAAAGGATTCTACCTCGAATCATCTCTTGCATCAAAAGAAATACAAACATCTTTGTATAAAGGTAAAATCATATACTGATCAGTACAAAGAACACTTTTGATATTACTCCTTTTTTTCACCCCTTACTCTTCTTTCCTTCATTCTCTCTTTTCTTCTCAATTGGTCATCATAGATCTGATTAAGTGTTAAAGGTACAAGGGTAATGAGTTTATCATTCTTTACAAATATGTACCTATTTTTTAGGTTTTCATGTATTCATATTCCCTCGAATTTCTCTATATGTTATGACTAGCTTACATAAGTATGATGTCACAAAGTGGCTCACTTAATACCTTCCATTAAAAAAGAAATCCATACATGCTTGCTTAATATATGCATATAGGGGGGAAAGAAGTAGGTGTAATAAGCTACAAAGTTTCACTTTCTTTAAGCCATTAAAACTTGTATATCTTTGGATGCTTCATGGTAGGCAAACTCAACTTCTCTATAAAGGTAATGCTAGTCTCATTAAGATAACTTCTTTATTAATAATATAAAATCTAGAATGGAATATGTTTTCCCTCTTCTATCTAGCTCATCATCCTTGATTTAAAGATTTAAGCCCCCTAGTAACAACCATTGCATCTTGAACAACATACATAACACCCTTATTACTAAAGTCTTCAGGTGGTGATATAGCTTCCTTTTCATTTGAATCACTCATACTCTCCATCTCTGCTTCATCTATCTAAATATGACCCTCTTTATGTTGGCATTGAGATACAATATATCATGTTCCTAAATGCTAAAAACATTTAACATCTCTATTTCTAAATATTTGAGAATCAATTTACCTTTCCTTGATTATAGACATCCTCTCTAGTTTAGATAGATTAAACCTTGATTTAGAAGAATCTCTAAATTACAAAAATCATTAAGATCAATTGGATACTTTGATACCTCTTTACACTTTAGTTGTCTCTCCACCTTTATAGTCATATGAATCATATCTTCCAATCCTACATAATATTGCAATTATACTACATCAATAATCTTATGATTCAAACCATTTAAATGAGGTATTTCAATTTCTAGAACAAACTCCTATGATAGTGATTAGTGATAAAGATCTTCCTCATGATCACCTTTATATTCTTCCAATTATTAATAGGCCTTTAATGATTTCTTCATCTGTTAAACATAAGTTGATCCTATAAAATAATAACATAGATAGTAATTTTTTATAGATCCTACAAACCATTTCAATAGGGATCTCATGATAAGTTGGGTACTTCGATACTCTTTTACACTTTAATTGTCTTTCTACCTTTACGGTGATATGAACCATATCTTACATCTCCATATAATATTACAATTTTACTACATCAATAATCTCATGATTGAAACCATTTAAAAGTCTAGCTATTATGGCTTCCTGATTCTCCTATATGTTAGTTCGAATTATGACAATCTCCATCTTCTTATGGTGATCTTTAACACTTTTTCACTCTTGAATGAGGCATCACAATTTTTGAAAAATTATCCTATAATAGTGATAAGGGATAAAGCATCTCCTCATCTTCGCCTTCATATCCTCTCAATTATCTGTAGCTATCTCATAATTTCTTCACTTATTTAACATTGGTTGATCCTACTAAATAATAGTATAGACAATAAACTTAATAAAAATGACTTTTATTCTTTCATCTTCAGTGTAACGGTGGTAGTTAAAAATCAATTTTCTTTTCTTATCCCACTTTAAGTTGTTCTAAAGGTCATTTCTCTCTTAGAATGAAGGAATCTTCATTTTTAAAGAGTCCAAGTTTTCCATATAGCTAAGCAACTATTCCATAGTCTCTATATTGCCAATCGCCCTATTATAAGAATCTACCTATACTATTTTTTGGTTAATAGCATTCATCATGTAAGATATTCCCCTCTTCATCGTCATTAAAATCATATTTGAGAACTTATTATTGTTGCAAATGTATATTAGAAACTTGTGGTGAATGTCCCTTTTGTAAATTAGTTATGTTCAATATCTTGTAACTCTATTATATTTCTAATCTCACTAAACATGATACATGTGTCAAAACTATTGTTGTATAACTTAAAGCATGAACGTATAGTCCTTCATTCCCCTTCATCTTTGTCTTAATCATATATGATTTAACTTATAAAAGAATATTAGTAATAACCTTAAACATTCTCTCATATGTTCGATTAATTTAACTTAATTAGTTTGTGTTTCACTTTAAACTTTTTCATTTTCTCAATATTAATCTCACACTTTCTTATCTTCTTTCACTCTTTAATATCTTTATTTAACCTTGTAAGGTACAAAACCTAAGGAATTAATCATTGTGGAAAGAATATAAATCAAGGCCGAGTAAGAAGCAAAAAAGTCGAGTAAAACTAGCAAAGATCAATAAGAAGTTCAAACTATATTTAGGAATGATTTTTCTTAAGAAAACCATTCCTATACTACATTCTTTTGTTCGTTTTTTATTTTTCTTTTCTTTTTTCTTTTCACAATCATACAAACAATTTATGTGAATGACGAAAAACAAACTTCAGTAAAGAGCAAATAGAAGAAGTACTAACGACTCTTAGATAAAAAATAGGTCAAAAGTTGTTCTAAAAGAAAAGAAACATGCCCATAGATACTAAACAAAGAAAAAAACTAAGGTTTCAAGTAGACATGACTTCGGGCATAATCGTGGACTAGGCTATACTGCTTATGAACTTATTAATGTCAGTAGGCATGATTTAGGGTAAAATCATGTTTTAAGGTGGGTCTCTCTACAACTTACAAAATTAGACACGACTTGGGACAACCTGTAGCTGAGACCGTAGATCCTCTTATAACTTTATAAAGTTAAGCACGATCTAAAACACACTCATATTTGAGGTTAAAGATTTTTCTATAACTTTAAGAAATAAGACGCATTAAAGGCTATACCCATATTAAAGACCGTGTTAAGTCAAAGATGAGTGTTCAACCAAGGTCTTCCTAAAAAATTACAACTATAACATCATTGAAAACTATGTAATTTGCAAAAAGATCATTAGTTAAGTTGAACACACAAATCATGTAGACTTTTAAATAAAATTATAACACGCTCATATGACTCAATTCTATAGTCTAACCATGTTAGTTGAGATAATAAGGGAACTATCTTACTGATGTGCTCAATCATCAAAGTGAAATTTGATATTTAAAAAGCATGAAAAAATTTTCTTAAAAAAATTTCATTATAGGTGACGACTTTGCATAGATTTATAAGATGATCTCATATCTATTTTGCTATTTTTTCCTCCTATATGCCTAATAAAACTTCATAAGTAAAGATAGATGATTTTTTTTTTTGAAAATTAAAACTTTCACTAATAGACCCAAGCAAAGGCATCATTACAATGAGTCTTTGTTTAGACAAGTGAATGCAACATTAAACACAAAGAAATTGATCACTTAGAGAACAAATCACATAAATGGATATACTTTTCCCGTCCTTGGTTAAGAACTAGTGTCATAATTGGCATCCCTTTATAGGTTCTACCTTCGCTTCCACAACAAAAAGTATTTTCATTGAACTTCTTAATCTTAGTTTTAGTTGTCATTACTTTTATTCCAAACAACTTTGAGATGAGAGAAATAGCTTCCACCATCTTAAGTAAATAATAATTGTATACATGAATATTATACCTTTAAATATTGAATAATATCTATTTTTTTATATAAAGGATTCGTTCACAGTGACAATCAATGAGCATATGATAATAAATAGATATATACATTCTAATTATACTTTGATACCATTTATTGAAATGATTACAGTGATAGAAAAAGATCATAGCTCAATTAGGATTGAAAGGAAACAATTATTACAAGTAAAAACAAGACTTACAATGCAAAAACTCATTAATTATATTTGCAGATATTATGCTTAATTTTTTGAAGATAGTTGGATATAGTTGGATGCTTAAATTTGTTTTTCCATAAATGAAATAAGAAAATGAATACCCATATATTTCAATTTATTTAAATTACTACATATTTTAATATTTATTTTTGTACTATTTATTTTTTAATATCTAAATTCTTCTTAAGAGCCGTGTTACAATCACACGGAAGCATCTTTACTTAAATCATATGCTAATGATAATTCAACTTTCTACCCTCAGTGCATGGCTGATGATCTTGGGACATAGTAAGTTCTTAAAGTTGGTCAACTACAATAGGGTACTTGTTTCTTGGCATTTGCACGAGAGTTGGCTGGACAGACTCATCTTTCTCCGGGGCTCTCCACCTGTTATACAAGGATGAATGTCAGGTGAACTTTGTTTTCTACTTGACAAAGACTAGAGAAAGAGTAATTATTCAGTATGCGGGAAGGAAAATCATCCAGGGTTTTATTTTGTTTTTGATTTTTTTAATTATAATTTGAACTTACTTGTATCTGGTGACTAGATTATGGACGAACACACAGATTTCAATTCTGGCCAGGTTCATCCCGGGGCACATGCGCGGTCCGCTACCAAATCCAAGAAAGGTGAATGGCTTTACCGTTGCCTGAAAATTGATTGTAAGGATAATACTTTCATTAGATAAAATAAGATGGCAGCTACGGCAGTGCAGTAGGAAGTGCTCAAGTTACATCAAATCTGGAAGGGTCAAACTTTTGTGGCTGAGAAAAGATTTCTGGGTCATGGTGAATCGAACCAACATCCAAGTTAATCGACCAGCCTTTCTTGATTTTGTATCCTGCAATATCAACAGTTGCCACCATAACATTATGCATGTTTCTAAAAGACGTGTCAAGTAGTGATGAATGATGATTTTTTTGTTTATCTCATACCATCAATCTCAAAATCCTGGACAGCTTTTCTTGAGAGCCATGGGAGTACTGGGGATTGCCGAAGAGTTTCATTGATTACCTGAATCTCATCGAAAACAACAATGAAAACAATACGCTGACGTCAAACCAAATAGATAGTTTTTTAATTTGTATCTCACTTTGTTTGTAAAATGCATGCTATTAACTTCAGACCACGTGAGGTTTGTTTCGCCATCTGTTCTCTTCGATTGTATCTGCGCGTGTTCCTCCTGCAACCTAAAACGTTCAAGATTCGGATAGAAGTGGGACGAGTGAACCAATTACAGTTTGCTCTTTGGTTTATATATGAATATAACATTACCCTGAGTTGTTCCAGGACATTGGGATTCTCTTCTAGGAACTTGATGACCCATGTTAGGGTAGCACAGGTAGTATCATGACCTGCAATTAACAAAGTTAGGATATTATCCTTCAGTTGACTGTCTGTCAATTTGTCTTCAGTATTCTCTCCATCGCCTTCTGTGCTATGTTTCATTATCAGGGATTCTAAGAAATCTTGTTGGAAGCTTTGCCCACTTCTTCTTCTGGAAATTATCGAGTCCAGCATAGAGTACATTCTGTCTCGAGCCTGACCAAGGAACAATGTGCATTACTTGAATTTCAAAGAAGCTTGTTTCTTCGCATTTTAACAAACAGCTCTATCTTAAACAACGCCGACATTATATTTTTCAATTGGCGAGTTTGAGGTACATATTATGAGTAATACCTTAATACCATCGTAGAAAGCTGTCCCAGGGATTTTGAGTGGCACGGATGCAAAAGAGGAAGAAATGAGTTTGAAATTGGATCTGAACTTTTCCTGCTCTTCTCCTTCGGGTTCTAAACTCATTATCATGTTCCCTATCACTTTCAGGGTGAACTGCAGAAATATGACCGCTTAATTTGATATCCTAAAGGAATAAAATACAACAAATATAGATGAAAAACACGTAAGGGCCTCACTGTAGAAGCTTCTTCAAGAACAAAAACTGTTCGGCCAAGCCAGTTGTCTAATGTTTGGATTGCTTGATTATTAATGAAATGGAAGTACTTTTTCAGGCCATCCACTGACAAGGGTTCTGCAATTAGTCTCCGAACCTTCTTGTGTGCCTCTCCAGTTGTGTGGAGTAAACTGTTTGGGCCTAACACTTGCCTCCCAGTATAAAAAAGGTTCAAGCTCACAATCCCATCTTTTCCTGTTAGCAAGATTTTGCTAGCTTCTCTTCCTGTCATGAAGACGGTGAACCTTCCCAGGACAAATGTCTTGAACACCTTTCCGTACCTAAGAGTATGCATACAAAGATTAAATAGCCTTTGTCTACACAATATAGAGCATCACAACAAATGTTGCAAATGAATGGTTACCTGTGCTGCCTCTTCTTCATGAAGCCAGCTATACCAGATGGGCTCGCAAAATCTGAGAGGAATGAGAAGCTTTCACCTACAATAGGCCAACCTAAGCTACCAGGAATTTTATCCATTGTTTTCGGTGAAGTCCATGATTGAAGAAAGAAAAGAGCTGCAAACACAACCAAGCTTAAGAGAATCAATATCAGTAAGATGCTCAAATCCATTCCTTGCTAGTTGTTTAAACAAATAGATAAGACCAAACATTAATTATGATTGCAAAAGGTCATAGCAGGTGCTATTTATTCCACGTGTCAGCTCCGACTTCTCCGCATAAATGGCTGACCTTCGTATTTGTCCTTTCTCGGAAGTTTCATGTATAGACATGGAACGTCGCACCTTATTGCGATCCTTGTTATGTTTAGTGGCTGCTACTGCCGTAGTTGGTATGAAATGGCCGGCCTTGTTTAATTTCAGATTCTGTTTAACTTTGTTTGGTCGCACTAATTTGTTGTTTCTGCTCTATTACTCCCTTGATGGTATCAGCCAAAGATTTGTTCTTGTTTTCTCCATATGAAGGCATTGTTTGCGTCCTATAGTATGTTATTGATCACAATGTAAATTGAATTTTTATGAATTCATACGCCCTCATTATTTGTAATTATTGAACCAACCAAATTTGAAAGTCAGCTTTTGCCTTAGTGAATTGTAGTTGTCAACAGTGTTCTTTTGCCGTCCCTCGAAATAGTTGCTCCATATTCATGTGGATATGAGATCACTGGTTGATGCTTCAGAAGTTAAAACCTTCCAAGGTACCTCAATTCTCACACCTGTCTAGCCTTTTTCAAAGGTTAATTTACCAGATCTTCAGAGAAATTTGGAGATTATGGAACTCAACCTATCATCGTCCCAGTCAGCTGCTGATGGAAGTTAAGCTTCAGGAAAAATATTTTCTTTGCTTCTTTGTGTCAGAATTGGAAGTACTTCAGACAAAAAAGGAAAGGGTATCAAGACAATCCTGCACTTGCCTTTTGGCGTCAACATGGGTGTAGCTAGAGAGAAATACCTTTCACCGGGCCTCTTCATCAGTTGTAAAATTAAAGTAGCTATTGGGTTTCTATATGTACCGTTATTTTTCAGAAAAGAAAAGATATTTATAAATTTTAAAGGCCTCAATTTTTTTTCTTTTTGAAAAGTTAACAAAAATTGAAACCCCTAGAAAAGGGCAAAAACAAGTTACAATACACAAAGACAAAAAAGAGGAGATGAGTCCTAGAACAGGCAGCTTACAAACAAAGGTAACTAACCATGGTGTATCGGATATTAATTGAAACTAACAAATACCTCCCTGTCACTTTTGGAGAAGTTTTTCTCCTTCTGTAGCCGAACTCCAAGTAGTTAAGGTTGTACTTATTCAGGTGACATAAGTCCAATGCTTCTCTCCAAATGGCAAAGTTGAATATGCACTTGAAGAAGTGCATAAGTGATTCTGAATTTTCCTTACATACGTAACACCTGTTAGTGAGGTTAAGAAAGCTTATCTAAAGTTGTTACTTTATTCATAACTATCAATCATAAGAAAAAAGCAATTTTATGTAATAGGTTCTTGCCTAAAAAGCAAGGATACGCGACACGACACGGATATGAACACGGGAACACTCCAACTTTTGAAATTTGGTGGACATGGACACGACATATATATATATCAGAAAATTTAGAATTAAGAAAAAATTCAGAATTCATAATATGATATATTGATTGACGTGTTTCAAGAATTCCAACGTTTTAATAGTTCATACATATTTGGTACTTTATAAGCCCCTCTAAAAAAACATGGAGCATATATACCCCTGTAAATGCCTAATTCTACTTTTGGTATATATATATATAAAATAAAATTTAGAATTAAGAAAAAATTCAGAATTCATAATATGATATATATTGATTGATGTGTCTCATG
>JAOTAZ010000006.1:12461524-12490196 GCA_025629785.1 Erythroxylum oxycarpum
ATTGGTCACGAATACCAACTAATTTAGTTACAAAACATTTTGCTTCACTTTTATACATGCCCTGTCCCAAAAAAAAACGGAATATGTATTATAACATGGAAATAGCTTTGTAACTAATTTTATAATAAAATAAAATAAAATTTTTAAATTAAAAATGGCCACTAATAACTATCAAAAATTTTCATTACAAAATATGTTCTTCATGTATCACGTCCTCAGGTCATCAGAGAGATTGTTCATAAGATAATTGTTATTCAAGTTTAAATGGTTAATTAACTACAAAAATAAGAACTACAATGGCAAAAGAATGATAATTGTTATTCAAGCTTAAACTCAACCCAGCTCGGGCTTAAATGTCACCTCTACTTATGAACATGCCCGATATTGTCCAAGTAAAATGTCAAAATTTTCAAATTCTCATTATCATTTTAAGTGATTGGATATAAACACATAATGTGCCCAAGGAGACAAAGGTTTAATTTAAATTAAGCATTAAATACCTAACATGTTATTCATGTTTATGATATTTGTAACATTATAAACCATATGAATACAGTCTGCCTGTCTAGTGGCTAGAGTATAAGTTGGGATTGTGATGAGGTATTTGGATTCGTAATGTTCATTTGCAAGTGATCTCATCATATCCAACATCCTTTTCTAGATTTATTTCTATGTGGGCAAAATGGTTGATTGAATAACAAGTGATCATATCTGTCCCAAAATATACCTTGACATAAAATAAGATTAATTTCCATTAAGTATAACTTTAAACCTAAAAAATAAAGAAAATTAACACACAAAAAGATAAACAATAAAGACACTAACAAACTCCCCCACACTTGATGCAACTCTGCAAGTTTACAGGTCTCAAATAGTATAGTATAATATCGTCCTGTAGGGAGTAATTTTCTAAGTACTAGGCTTGGATCACTCAATTAATTGAACTAAGCAGTTGTGTAGGATTAGGGAATTAAATTAAGAAATTTAACTATAAAAAATAATAAAACCAATGCTAAACAAAAATACGAATATCTCTAGGGGTTAATCCGAATGGAATGTGGTAAGCTTCAAGGATGGTTTCACTTTTTGCGTTTTCTATGGACTTTATATGGATCAATTTATTAAGCGAAGTTTTGGTTGATAGACGGTTGAGCCTAGAATTTCTTAGATCATTTTTCAAGGTATCAAAGGAGTATTACACAATAATCCTAGTCTACTATCGTAGCCTAGCAATCAAGCATAACCCATTAAAATCTTTGCTAACCTAGTTTTCTCTCATAAGTTCAGTTTATGTCTAAATTTGAAATTTATAAGTTCCCTGTTTGGAGTTCCGTTATCAATTTTCGCCTATCAGTTCTTCAATTAACAATTAATATCAAGTAATGGTTGGCCAAATACAATACCACCAAAATTAATCTCAAATCAAAGAAATCAAAGCCAAAAATTCATACTTATAAATCAATCAAGATTTAATCCACAAAAATTAGGTAAAAGCTTCAGCCCAACCCTGAAGCTTTGAGGAAATTACTCAATCATGATAGGATGAAAATCACAAGCATTAAAGTCAACAACCAACATTAGGAGAAATCAAATGATAAATCAGAGAATCAATGAGTTTTTGGGTCTCCCTCTCTACGTATATTTTTGTACGCCTCCCCCTGATGTGTGTCTGCTGGAGCTTCTCCCATGGTGGTGGCGCGCCCTTAGTGATGAGTCTCCTGCGTTAGCATGGTCTGCTTGTAATGTCACTTTGGTGTCTGCGTGGTTTTTCGTTTTCATCATTGTAGCTCCCACGCTGGTGGTCTCATGGTGCGTCTCTGCATGGAGTCTTCAAGCCTTGCCTGCATCAACTTCGTTCGTCTCCAGCTGATGGTGCGTGTGTTGTGTGGGTCTACTGAGTGTTCTCTTTGACTACACTGTTACTTTGGTGGTCACACACTCAAGTTCTCCCCTAGCCCGCCTCCATTCTAGCCTCTGCGTGGTCTCCTTTGGTTCCTGCGTTATTTTCATTTTTTTCTTGTTGAATGCCGGCTTCCCTTAACAGATGTAGCTCACGCACTGTAGTTGATATGACCAATCAATCCTCTCATCCTCCAAACCAAGCACACCCGACTGTGTTTCTCACTACCCTTCTGTTGTCTACGCCCCTGGTTCTCCTCAGTTATAATGTGATTTTCATTGCAGTAGTGAGCTATGACAATATTATTTTGGTGAGTCGGCGTCCCCCCACTAGTAGCGTGATGTTCCACAATTTTTGTTGCTTTTTTTGGTGAGTTGGCGTGGTGGGTCTCTTTGAGTTGTCCCTTAGTAGCGTGATTCTCGTTTTTTTCCTATAGCTCCTGCATTGGTTGCCTTTTACTGTAGCATGATGTTGAGCCTCCCCCTAGATGTCACGTGGTTTGTGTTTCTTTTTATCTCTGTCGGCGTGGTGGTCTCCATTTGGATGTCCCCCTCTTAATTAAAATCAGCATCTCCCTCTTATTCAGACCTAGCTCCTGTTGACTTTTTGTCTTTTTTTCCAGCTTCTCTCTACGGCAACGTTTTTGGACTGCTTGGAGCTGCTTCTTTTCTTTTGTTTTGCCTTGGACTATTGTGGTTCTTTACAACTAAAATCAAATACATTTCCTACAAATTAAACATGAACAATTTTAAATACAAATTCAAGTAAACTAAACAATTTAGCAGGAAAATATGTATAAAACCTAATGATTGTATGTAAAAACTGAGAGAAAATGTCACTCATTCTAATGAGAAAATGTATTCAACAAATGCCCCTAAACTTAAACTTTTGCTTATCCCTAAGCAAAATTTAAAAAAAATTGTTCAAAATAGATTAAGGAGCACTCAACAATTGAAATTTTTAGAATTGCAGTAACCAATTAAAATTTATCTGTAGCCATTTATCAAACCATACCCCCTTCATAGTGCAAGGATAACAATGCTCGCTTAAACACACACTTCTTGATTCAAATCTAATTAGAAACCAACCACCTCACAAGAGTAGAGAAAAGTTAAATAAACTCAAAGGCAATTTACAACCCAAAAGACTCTAAAGGTATTATCAAATTAACCAATTCTATAGGCAAAAATTCTCCATCCCATCTTTACTAATTTTTAGCGCTCATTTTCAAAGGATCAAAAGGTCTTATTAGGATTGTAATGGGGTTGTTGGGGTTAAAACTTAGCTTATACCAAAGAAAAAAAATAAAAGCTCAAATGAAATAGAAACAATTATTCAAGAAATAGGAAAGTGTAAGGGATTTCTTCTTTTTTTTTCTTTTTTAGAGCTAATAAAAACTGTGGAAACAAGGAAGAAAGTCCCCCCCTCCCCCTCTTTCTTGAGGACTATAAGAACATTAGGACTATCTTACCAACACCATAATATCATTATGTCACAAGAAGGAGTATATGTGGTGATGTTGATATAGAATGACAAAACTCAAACATGCAACACATGTTATTGAAAACGATAACAATCACAAGGCTTAACTCAATATCAATGAATTCTCAAGTTTTAAATAATTGATTCTCCACCAAACTCAGTTTCTTGTATACTAAGGGAAATAACCTACAAAATCCTCACTTGCTTGCTCCTCTTTTTTCCTTTTTTCCTTTGTTGGCTTTTTTCGTTTTTTTTTTCTCTTTTTGTATTCTTTTTTTCCAACCCCCCACATCTCCTACTCCTAAATAATCATTTCCACATGAAAGGTAGGAAATACGTGGCTTATGGCTTGGTTAAATGAAGGTGCCAAAGAAATAGGAATTTTACTTAGGCTCAACTTGGCTCTAAAGGAAATATAGAGTTATTTTAAGCCAAAATTGGATTGTGGTTCATAATTCAAAGAAAAAGCCTCAATCACTTCCTTATCAAATTTTTACTCACATTTCGCCTCGATAGGCCTAGAGAACTTGTTCTAGGATTGGCGAAACCTCACTAGGTTTCAACTTACTAAAAAATTTAACGGACAATCAAAACTCAAATAAAATGGATGGAAAGACTCAAATCAAAGAATATGCGTAGGATTAAACAATTGAAAACCGAGCACTAATCCGGAACAATTTATCCATAAACCTTCTAAAGGTAAACCCAATTAGCTCCCAAGAAATTCTCAATTTCCTAAAAGTGAGGCCAAAATGAAATCCTTTAAAGATCAAAATTTCTTAATGAGGTTTAACTATGCAAGAAAAATGACTATATATTGGTTTGTCAAAAAAGATGAAAAGTAATGGTAAGAATTTTTATTTTTATTTTATTTTTGCAAAATTGATGCTCACCGCCCCAAACTCAGGTAGGACATTGTCCTCAATGTCAAGGTACGAAGGTACAATTTGAAGTAGGTAAGTAAACATGTATGTGCACAGTTAAAGATAAAAAGAATGTCAACAGTCAGCCACATACATAGGCTATGCAAGATGATGTATACCCAAAATTAAGGAATGCTGCAGATCATACTCAAACACAAACAGCCACAAAATTCAATAATATGCTAAGTCATGAGTAAGAGGCACAAAGAATTTTCCTGTAATAAGCTTGGATTATTTGCTTTAGAAATGTAGTTATTCCCATCAAAATTCGCTTGTAAGGTCCAATTTCCTGCAATTAAAACAAAAAGGAACGTTAATTTTGGGTGAATAAAAAATACATAAATAAAATAAAAATAAAAACAACTAAGGTGTGAAACTTGGGTTGCCTCCCAAGAAGTGCTAATTTAAAGTCCTTAGCTTGATTTGACCAAATGGTTACTCAAGGGCTAGGGTTAGAGAGGGATTGAGTGACCCTTTTTTCTATTGAAAATCCAGCCACATAAGGCTTTAACCTCTGCCCATTAACCTTAAATACTCCAGTTTTGGGATTCTCAACTTCTACCGCACTATGAGAATAAACCTTAACAATTTTGAACAGTCTCGACCACCTCGACTTCAACTTTCCTGGAAATAGCTTGAGTCGTGAATTAAATAGCAAGACCAAATCTCCTTCTTTGAACTCTCTTTGGATAATATGTTGATCATGTCATCTCTTCATTCTTTCCTTCTAGATTCAGGCATTCTTATAAGCGTCCAAACAAAGCTCCTCCAACTCATTTGACTGAAGCAAACGCCTTTCTCCAGTTGCCTTGAAGTCCAAATTAAGCTTCTGAACAACCCAGTATGCTTTGTGTTCTAGCTCGACTAGAAGGTGGCACGATTTTCCATACACTAGTCTAAATGGAGTAATCTCAATTGGAGTCTTGTATGTTGTTCTATAGGCCCAGAGAACATCATCTAAACTCAAAGACCAATCTTTTCTTAATGTGTTAACTGTTTTCTCCAAGATGCTCTTAATCTCCCTATTTGAAATTTCGGCTTGCCCATTAGATTGATGGTGGTAGGCCAATGATAACTTGTGATATACCCCATATTTCTTCAAAAGGTTGGCAAATAAGCTATTGACAAAATGACTTCCCCTATCACTGATAATTACCCGAGGAGTGTCAAACCTGGTGAAAATATTTCTCTTAAGAAATCTAATGATCACCTTAGCATCACAAGTTGGTACAGTGATTACTTCCACCCATTTGGAGACATAGTCGACCCCTACAAGAATATATTTGTTGCCAAAAGAAGACGGTAGTGGCCCCGTGAAATCTATCCCCCAAACGTTAAAAAGTTCAACCCCTAAAATTCCTTTAAGGGGCATCTCATGTTTTCGAGAAATATTTCCAACTCTCTGGCATTTGTCACATGCTTGCACAAACCTTCTTGCATCTTTGAAAAGTGTAGGCCAATGGAATCCCACTTGGAGAACCTTTTTTTCCATCTTTTTAGAACTAAAATGCCCTTCATAGGGGGTGCAGGGCAGTAATTCAGGACAGCTCCTACTTCTTCATTTGGTAAGCATCTTCGGATCACCCTATCACCACAACGATTAAAAAGAAAAGGCTCCTCCCACATATAATGCTTGAGCTTTGAAAAGAACTTCTTCTTCTATTATAAAGTAAATTCAGGTGGCAAGACTCCTAAAATAAGATAATTCACATAGTCAGCATACCATGGAACTTGTAATGTTGCTGCAACAATTTTTTGTAATGACTAACACAATTCTGGTAAATCTGCACAACAGAACAAATGCTTATCACTGAAGGAGTCATTAATTGGTGGTTGTTTTCGAAGGGATTCCTTCTGATCTACAATGAGCCTCGAGAGGTGATCCACAACCCAATTCTTAGCTCCCTTTTTGTCACGAATCTCGAGGTCAAATTCTTGAAGGAGAAGGAACCATCTTATAAGCCTTACTTTAGCCTCCTTTTTTGCAAGTAGATAGCAAATGACTGCATGATCCGAGTAGACTATCACTTTTGACGCACGATATATGACCTAAATTAATCCACTGTAAAAACTACAGCTAGCAACTCCTTTTCGGTTGTTGCATAATTGATTTGAGCATCATCCAATGTCTTACTAGCATAATATATCACATGAGCCACCTTGTTCCTTCGTTGGTGTAAAACAGCTCTCACAGCATAATCCGAAGCATCACACATGATTTCAAAGGGAAGGGACCAATCCGGAGGTTGAAGAATAGGTGGCGAGGTTAAGGCTTGCTTAATTCTGGAAAAAGCATCAAGACAAGAATGGCACATCATTACTCAACAAATTAGTTAAAGGCTTTGCTATATGGGAAAAATCTTTAATGAAACACCTATAAAAGCCTGCATGTCCTAAAAAACTTCTAATCTCCTTGACTGAAGTCGGTAGAGGCAGATTCACTATCATTTCAGTTTTAGCCTTATCCACTTCTATTCCACGATTGGAGACTAAGTGACCTAGGACTATTCCTTCTTGTACCATGAAATGGCACTTCTCCCAATTAAGCACTAGATCAACCTCTTCACACCGGCTCAAAAATTTTGCAAGTTTGGCTAAACAAGAGTCAAACGTTAGCCCATAAACAGAAAAGTCATTCATGAAAACTTTCATAATTTTCTCAATAAAATCCAAAAAGATTGCTGTCAAGCAATGCTAAAACATAGCTAGTGCATTACACAACCTAAATGGCATTCTTTGATATGCGAAGGTACCATAGCGCAATGTGAAAGTAGCTCACTCTTGGTCATTAGGGTGAATGGGAATTTGAAAGAAACTAGAGGACCCATCCAAGAAGCAAAAATAATCATGTTTAGCGAGTCTTTCCAAATTTTGGTCAATGAATGGCAAATGGAAATGGTCTTTACGGGTGGCCTTATTCAATTTTCTATAATCTATACACATCCGCCATCTCGTAACTATCCTAGTTGGTATTAGTTTGTTACCTTCATTTTTCACAACTGTTAGGCCTCCCTTCTTGGGCACACAATTGATAGGGCTTACCTAATTACTGTCAGAAATAGGGTCTATAATACCTGTAGTTAATAGCTCTAAAACCTCTTGCTTGACCATGTCCTTCATGTTTGGATTTAGCTTCCTTTAATGTTCAATTACAGGTTTTGCGTCATCCTCTAAGTGAATTCTATGTGTGCAGAAAGATGGGTTGATTCCCTTCAGGTCTGAAATTTTGCACCCAATTGCTTGCTTATATTCTCTAAGCACTCTTAAAAGTTTATCAACCTGCATAGGGCTTAAAAGAGCATTAACAATGACTAGATAGGTCGAATTAGGGCCCAAAAATTCATACCTAAAATTAATAGGCAACGGTTTCAATTCCACATTCGGAGGTTCTTCTTTGTTCGAATCAGGTGATGGTTTTAGTCCAAGTTGCACAAGTTATGTAGATTTTTGCATAGGTTATGCATCAAGCATCTGCGCGAATTCAAAAAAATTTTATTCTTTCTCTATAAATTCTGTATTACTCCCTGCAGTTGCTACAACCTTCACTAAGTAGTGTTCTAACGAATCCTTTGGATGAGATTTTCTGAATTCAGCACCAACCAGCCCATCAATAAGGTCCACCCTTAAACAAGAATCTTTGTCATCCATAGCCTTCATTGCCTTTCCCAAATTAAACTCGATTTCTTCCTCCCCTACCTTTAGAGTCATCTTTTCATTCGTAACATCTATGATTGCTCCAGCTGTAGCTAAAAAGGCTCTCTCAAGTATAACAGGTATGTTAGTATCCTCTATTTCTAGTATAACGAAGTCTACCGGGATAAAAAGACTTTCAACTTTGAGAGGCACATTTTCCAATATCCCAATGGGAAACTTTAGGGACCTGTCAGCTAGATGCAATGATATTGTGGTTGGTTTAAGCTCTCCAATGTTCAATTTTTGACAGATAGATAATGACAATAAACTCACACTTGCCCCCAGATCATATAAGGCTCTCCCAATTGTTGTGGTTCCTATTTGGCAAGGTATCGAAAAACTTCTCGGATCTTGAAGTTTGAGAGGGAGTTTATTTTGAAGAATGGCACTTGATTCCTCCATAAGAGCCACAGTTGCATATTTTTCTAGCCTTCTCTTGTTGGATAAGATTTCCTTTAAGAACTTGGCATATTTGGGTAAGGGCTTCCGTGAAGGGGATGTTAATATAGAGCTTCTTCATAATGTAAACAAATTTTCTAAACTGCTGGTCTAGCTTAGCACTATGAAATCTCTGAGGGAATGAGATTGGTGGCTTATATAGTGGTGGTGGTATGTATTTTTTCAGCTTAGGTGATTGTTGCATAGGCTGACCATCGGATTGCACAGGTTATGCATCCTGGTTTGTTCCTTCGGATTCCTTTTCAGCTTTATTCTTCTGTGCCATAGGTTTCAAAATCTTTCCACTCCTTAGTACCACTGCCTTGGTTTCCTTATGAGCCTCTGGTTGTGCTGGTAGCTTACCCTTGTCAAACCTTAGTGATGCAGCTTGTCGTGCGATCTGAGTCTAAAGCACTTATTATAGACTGTCAATTGATCCATTCGGGTAGTAAATTGTTGGATCAAGTCTCATTGATTTTGCATAAAGGTTTCCATCATTGACTTAAGGTTAGACTTAGGCTCAGGTGGCTGGGCTTGTTGTCTCAAGTTTGAGAAACCTGGAGGGACACGGTTTTGTTATTGCTAGGTCTGTTGGTAATATTGTTGATTTTTTTAGTAATGGTTTTGGTTAAGGAAACTTTGGAGTGGCTTGGATTGTTAAGACCATGAGAAATTTGGGTGGTTTCGCCATTCAGGATTATAAGTGTTTGAGAAAGCTATAGCTTGGTTCTTCTGCCCATAATTTCCCACAAAGTTCATATGTTCAGCCCCAAATTCTTGCCCAATGTTCTAAAATTCTGTACCCATACTCGACCCAAAATCCTGATCCTATAAGGCATTCACATTACTAACAGCAGCTACGACAAACTTATCTACTTCCCTTGAAAGAGCTTCAAATTTTGAATTTAATAAGGTAAAGGCATCCAATTTGAAGACTCCTTGAGGTTTCTTCCCTTCTTGGTTAACCTCTTTCCGATCATTATTCCACTGATAGTTGTTGTAGGCAATTGTCTCTAATAACATAAAGGCCTCGTCTTCAATCTTGTCCATTAAATCTCCTTTAGTCGCAGCATCTATTGTGCTTCGCGTAACCGGAGAAACTCAGTTGTAGAATATTTGCACAATCATCCACTTCGGGACACCGTGATATGGACATTTGCGTTGAAGCTCCTTATACCTTTCCCATGCTTTGTACAATGACTCATCTTTGTTGGGTTGAAATAAGGTAAGCTAACTTCTGAGCTTTGTCGTATTCCCAGGTGGAAAATACTGAGCCATAAAAGCCCTGGACAAATCTTGCTAATTGTTTATCGAATCATGTGGTAATGAATGGAGCTAATCCTTAGCCCGATCTCTCATAGAAAAAGGAAACAACCGAAGCCTTATAGCATCCTCAGGTACCCCATTCTACTTCAACATTTCATAAATCTCCAAAAATTGGTGCAAGTGGACATGTGGGTTTTCTGTTGGATGCCCTCCGAACTGATTATGTTGCACCATTTGTACAAGTCCAAGTTTTAACTCAAAATTATTTGCTTGCCAGGAGGCCTTGTAATGCTTGGAAGAAATTCTCCAAAATCTGGGATCGCATGATCTCGCATAGTTCTATGATTTTGTTCGGTCATTTCCGATTCAACTGCCTCTTCTGTTGGAAAAGTTGTAGTAAATTCAGGTTTGATCCGATGTTCCTGCACAGGCTTTGCGTTAGATGCTTTTGCCTGTGCTTTTCTACCTTTTGCTTTCTTCCTTAGTGTCTTAGCTATCTTCTCGATTTCAGAATCAAATAATAATTCTTCAACACTGACAGACTTTCGCATAGACTAAGTATAACATAGCAAGATCAAACGCAAGGTACAAAAAATGCAAAAAAAGAAGTAAACAGTAAAGAGAACAAATAAAACAAAATTTAATTTTATCAAAATCTATTAACACAAAATAAAGAAAACAAAAACAAAAACAAAAATGTCCAATTTAACCAAACATTCAGTCGCCTAATATTACTCAGGGATTACTCCCCGACAACGGCGCGAAGAAACTTGATGTAACTCCACAAGCTCACAGGTCTCAAGTAGTATAGTATAATATCATCCCACAGGGAGTAATTGTGTAAGTACTAGACTTGGATCACTCAATTAATTGGACTAAGCAGTTGTGTAGGATTGGGGAATTAAATTTAGAAATTTAACTATCAAAAATAACAAAATCAAAGCTAAAGAAAATTGCAAATATTTCTAGGGGTTAATTCGAATGGAATGTGGTAAGCTTCAAGGATGATTCCACTTTTAGCATTTTCTACTGACTTTACCTGGATAAATTTATGAGGCAAATTTTGGTTGATAAAAGGATGAGCCTAGAGTTTCTTAGATCCTTTTTCAAGGTATCAAAGTAGTATTATGCAATAATCCTAATCTACTATCGTAACCTAGCAATCAAGCATAACCTATTAAGTTCTTTGCTAACATGGTTTTCTCTCATAAATTCAATCTATTTCTATATCTAAAATTTATAAGTTCCCTATTTTGGAGTTTTGTTATCAATTTTCACCTATCAGTTCTTTAATTAACAATTAATGCTAAGTAATTGTTGGCCAAACATAATACCAGCAAAATTAATATCAAAACAGAAAAATCAAACCTATAAATCCATACTCATAAATCAACCGAAATTCAATCCACAGAAAATTAGCTAAAAGCTTTCCCCAACCTTGAAGCTTTGAGGAAGCTACTCAAACATAATAAGATGAAGACCATATAAATCAGGATCAACAAACAACATAGAACGACACAAAAAAATAGATATAAAAATAAGTGAGTTTTGGAAGATATGGTTGCGTCCCTCACTATTGGTGTGTCTCTTGGCTGTGTGGTGCGTTCCTGCTGGTCTCCTGCTGGTGCATCAACTGGAGCTGGTCCCTGATGGTGTGTCACTGCGTCATCTATTTTGGAGGTGGCTGCATGGTTTGCTCCTGGTGCTGGTGCTCTCACGTGGATCGTGTCTCCCCCCACTGTAGCTTTTTGTTTTCATGATTTTTGTGTGTTGGTGTGGTGCCTCTATGATAGTGATCTCTTCTGTTCTCCTTGGCTGCATGCGTCGTCCTCTCCCTGATGGATTCGTGCCTTTTCTGTGTTTCTTTGTGATTTTTTTTTTGCTCAACTATCCTCCGTCACTGTTGGTGTCCTCAAGTCGGTGTAACGTGAGTGCCCCGTAACATGGTAGGTCTCTTGGAGCTGTCGTGGTTTAACGTTATTCTCCCCCCCCCCCCAAAAAAAAAACACAGTTGCAACGTTGGAGAGTATGTGCTGTAACGTCAATGCCCCTAGTGTTGTAGTTCTTTTCTGTTGATATCCCCTCTCTCTGCATGCGTGGTGTCCCACCATTTTTGTTGCTTTCCTTGGTGAGTCGGCGTGGTGTGTTGAAGCTTGATTTTTCTCCTTCGTTCACGCACACTCTTGTGTTGGTGGTCTGCGTGGTTTGCTCCTTTAGAGCTGTCCCTTGGTGCGTGAATTTCATGCCTCCACTGTAGCTGATGTTTTGTTTCTTTCTTGTGTGTGGGCGTGGTCTAGCGGGTCAACATGCCTTATGTTTTTTCCAAGCCTGGTGCGTGATATTTCTTTTGTCCTCCAGTCTAGTGCATCGCTGCTTGTTGTGCTCTCCTCTTGTCTGCATGCGCCATGTGTGTTTTCTACCTTGGAGTCTTGCACGTTTTGGAGTTCCTCTAGCTGGTGGGTCAGCCTCCATCTTCTCTCCACTGTAGCGTCATTTTTTTGCTTCCATTGTAGCGTGATTTTCGTTTCTTTTTCTCTGTCGACGTGATATTTCTATGCTTCCTCTGCGATAACATTTTGCCTTGGACTATTGTTGTCCTTTACAACTAAAATCAAGTGCATTTCCTACAAATTAAACATGAACAATTATAAATAAAAATTTAGGTAAACTAAAAAATTGAGTAGGTAAAACATGTATACAACCCAATAATTAATCCAGAAATTAAGGAAAAAAATGTCATTCATTCTAATGAGAAAATGTATTCAACAAGAAAGTAGTAACAATAAAATTTATTTAAAAATTAATGTTAAATTTTTTACTTTTGTTAGATTTCATGATCTTTGATTATGCCTTTATTATCCATATTTAGTAGAAGTCATTCTTCTTCGATAACTTTTTATGTTTTAAGTTGCTTAAATCTTTTTTCTCTTTTTTTGGTCTAACTAAGCATTCTCCTTATTATTGGTGGCTCAATGGCTTCACATTTAGGCTAAAATCTTGGTCCATTAAGTGGGTTTATGGAACATTTATATGTTTGTATATACCTCTCTCCTATAACATATGTCATTGCTTTCATCTAGATTGTCGTGGCTATGGTAAATGATAAAACTGAAACACTTTACATCATCTTCATTCCATCTTTGTCTTTAATTAGCATAAATGTACCTTATACACATTTTATACTTAACATTTAATAGTAGATCAATGAGTCCATTAGGAATGCCCTAAATAACAACTAAAAATAATTAGAATAAATAATAGGATAAAATAAGCAAACATATATAATTAATAATATAAGAACAATATGAGAACATACCTTTCATATGCCAAATATGAATATGAATCCATTGCCATCTCGAAGTTGTAGATATGAAATTAGAAGCTCTAGAAACTATTTCCATATTTTTGTATATTCAACGTCAAACACACTATAAACAATAAGAAATATTTGATTGTTTCCATCTATTCCAACAACAACCAACCATTGTTATTTATATATCCCTTCTAAAAACATCCATCAAGTCTTATTATTGATCTACAAATTTCAATCCAATCCATTTTATATGCATTAAAACAAATATAACATCCTGTAAAGATCCTTTAACCATTACAATTATTTATTATTCTAATTGCTAATGTTATACCTAGGTTTTTGTTCTTCACCTTCTCATCATTTCTCAATAATTTAGCAGATTCTTCTGCATGACACCCTTATATCATCTTCATGACAATAGACTTTACTCTTCTACAAGTGTTAAAAATCACATCTACTTATCTTCTTCCATAATATAACCTTTAAGTTACAAATTTAGTATTTGGTTGTGACTAAATCCTATCCTTTTAGTCACTTGCAGTTCATTTGGATATAATGAGCATACTAATGTTAGTGGTTATATAAATGTGCTTAAGCTTATATCTCTTTATGATAAAGGTGTTGTCATTTCTCTTAGTTCTTGTTAAAAGTAACTATGGGAACTGTGGTGCACATCTCACTCTCACCAGGACTTCTTTTTTTTTATCCTTGTATTTTAGGCCCGAAATCTTTACAATGGAGTATTTAATAACTACCTCTTTGAATTTCCTAGCATCTTTGAAATTCAAACCTATTGCCTAAGCTATAATATTAGATGTTATATTATTATAAATATTTTTGTACTTATCTCTTAGTGCACTCTCAGTATCCTTATGTAAACTTATGCAATACTAACCTATGTAATCACTCTTAATGTTCTCATTAATTTTTCTCATTCAAAACTGTCCTGCTCATCTTTATGTGCCTTTCCTCTTTCATCATTTTCAATATCTTGATTAAAAGCCTCATCTTTAGTTCTTTTCTTAGACTTCCTTTCTTTGTACTTTAATCTTATAGCTTGTAACTTACCATCATCTCTTCCACTGTCACACTCTAAATCAATCAATAAATCATCCTCATTCACTTCATTTTCAGTAGAAGCATTTGGCTCCTTTTAATTTGCACACCCTCAACTTTAGGATCTATACCCTTTAATTTTAGTTTGTACACCCTCTACCTCAGTTTACACACCTTGAGCTTTAATATGCAAACCTTTTATATCAATATGCACACCCTTAATATTAGTTTGTACACCCTCTACCTCAGTTTACACACCTTAAATTTTAGTATGCAAACCTTCTATATCAGTATGTGCATACCCTTAGCTTGAGTTTGCACACCCTCTAGTTTAATATGAAAACCTTATACTTCAATATGTACACCCTCTCTTTCAAAATGAAAACCTACTACTTCATTATGTACACCCTCTATTTCAAGCATATCATTATCACCATTCTCATTTAATGCCATAATATTTTCTTCATTGTAGCCTTTATCATCCATATTATTTATTTCCAAATCATCCAATTCATCCTTTGTGTAATTATTGTCTTCTTCTTCACTATTCTTTGGGACAATATTACTATGACTATCATCCATATTAGCATCACCACCATCATCCCTACAATTTGCTTGACTCCTTTTTCTTTTTCTTTTTCATTATACTCACCCTCAAACTAAACCTCTACTCTTCCATATTTCAAAAAAATTGTGATTAAATCATTTGTTTTCTAATTATCTTTAATCTCAACTAATCTACCTTCTTTATGTTTATGTTCATGCCTGTAGAATACTTTATCTAATCTATTATACTAATTGTGCTTTACAGTTTCACAATACTAACCTAAGATAATTTGTTTGGGTCAATGCCTCCAAATAAAATTTTGCTACCTTCAACATACTCAGACGAGTTCTATCTACCAATTTCTCCTCCATAGTAGAAAATAATTTCTTTTTCAACAAGATTCTACATCCTAATAAAACAAGAAATTGAATGTCAATAAGATATTAAAGGTCTCACACAACAAGATACATAAATAACAATATCATTTCAATGCACTTCAATATTAAATCAGAAGACATATCAATTTCATTTAATATAAAATGCAACATATGTTCTTGCTTTTTGAATGATAAATGCACTCCGATATACCTCCCAATATGCAATATTTAGCTGTTCTAAAGTTAGGATCAATATATATTGTAGCTAATATTTTTCTTTTCTTTTCCTTGAAATATATAAGTTGATGCCCTTATATTGTTTTAAAAACCACTAAAAAGGAGGTTGAAAATTGAAAATTTATGGCATTCAAACGACCTAACAATTTGTAATATGTAAATTATCTTAGCTATAAATAACATCACTATAGTCCTTCTGTATCTTTTTTCTATTTTTTGACATTAGTAGTTCAAATAGTACAGAAGTAAGGACTAAGTTCAAATAATGACTTAGTTGAAATAGTCATCTCAAGTCAAACAAGCAAGTTCCTAGGTTTGGTATAAAAGCAAGGACTCAGTTGAAGTATTCATCTTAAGCCAAGCAAGTAAATTCCTAGGTTTGGTGTAGAAGTAAGGACTCAGTTCAAGTGGTCATTTCAAGCTAAGCAAGTAAATATATAAGTTAGATCAAAATTGGCCTAAAAGGTTAGATCATACTAGGGAAAATGAATTAATAATAAATCCCTATCAGGTTAGATCAAAATACAAGCCCAATTTCATTGATTACAAATTTATATTGATAAGTCCCTAAGAGGTTAGATCAAAATTGACATAAGAGGTTACGTGATACTGTTGAAATTAAGTAAAGAGTCAATACCTAAGAGGTTAAAAAACATGCCTAATTTCATATATCACAAATTTAGATTGATAAATCCATAAAAGTTTCAAGAAATTAGGAAAAGACATACCTCACTTTCCTCGCACTCCTCTGTCAAAAACCAACATGCAAACAAGATTCTTTCTCCCACTTCTTTGTTGCAGTTAGCTCCTTCTCAGTCCTTTATTGTAGGCAGCCTCCACTCTTTTGGCTTATTATGTTTTCTTTCCCCTTCTGATTTCATTACAAAACACAAAAGCTTGAGCTTTGCCTGGTTTAAAATGCTTGCATTTCTGTTCGCAATACATAGAAGGTTTTGTTACAAAAGTCTTGGTTAATTTATAGGTTATAAAATGCTTAACATTTTGGTTGATGACTAAATAATCTTCTTGAAACTAAGATGCAATCAATTGGTTACAAAACAGTGCATTTTAATTAATGACAAAATAAATAGTTTCAAATCAAACACAATTATTTAGGTTTAAGGGACAAAAAAGTAATTATACATTAAAAACTCATAATTTGACACGTGATCATATGGGTGAAGCATATATTAAAAAACTTTTTTTTTGTTGAATTGATTAGAAACTTTAGGCAAGTTTAAGGTCAAATTGACAAAATTGAAAGCTTGAGGATTAATATGCACCCAACATTAAATTTGAAAGATCAAATTGAAGTTTTTTTCTAATATATATTCAATTAAAAATGTGAAAATTACAGAGTTTCAAGGTAATAATAGCCCTACAAAGTGAGCTATATAAACTATACAACCTTCAAAGGTAAATAAGATTTTAAGGAAGGTTGGTATGAAACTCGCTTTTTGGTATGATACAATGGACAACATAATAATTGTATAAGTCTATTGATATATTAGTGGCGTTTATCGGTAAATAAATGCTGTAAGTTAGGCTATTCAAAAAAGTCGTCAAGTATCTAAAAAGTTACAATATGCATAAAATACTTGTTTCAGTGGGAAGATGGTCCCTTTATTTCTTAGCAGCTTTCCAACATATTAGGGAAACTTTAGTATAAGAAATTTGGATGAATAATTAATCTTAGACGTTGCTTATAACAAGGACTTAATTTTAGAAGCACAAATCCAGAACTACTTTATCTCAGGGATGGACTAAGGAAGTTGGTAGTTACTTTAACAATTATGTGATAGTTATGTTTGTTATATTGGTTAGTTGATATTTTAAATTATTCAACCATCACTTATATTATTTGGACAGATGCATATTTTTTTTTCATAAAATGAATGAATATCGATAAACTTTAGCAAATCTAGATCAAAATTAGAACATCACAATTATACCCAAGATTTAGTTATCTAGAATCTTACAACATGATTGGAAGTACCATTACAAAAGAAAACTTAGAAAATTAAAAGCATAACAGGTCAGCTTATAGAAGCTGCTAACTCATATATTCCATTAGACTTCAAACCAGGGGATAGCAGATGGTCAACTTTTTTGGCTATAATTATAACTCTAATCTAGGTCAGAATATTGTTTACTAGCTGGTGCTTATCTTCCTCAGTTTTCTTGTAGTCTATAATTTCTTTCCTTCCAAATCATGTAGTTGTGGTGAATGCAACTTTAAGCATGATTTTATTCACTTTTCCGTATCTGTTACGATTTATAAACCAATTCAAAGTGTGTTCTCATTCGTATGTGTGGTTTACTACATTCACCATATACTAAATTCTGCTCTATATAGTCTCGGTACAATCATAAGAGAAGAATTTATGGTTTGCTTCTTCATCTGCACTTTTACATAGAACACACATGGTATCTCTAGGTCTAAACCATCTGCATTTTGTCCTCGACCTATCTTTAATCACTAGATAAGTGATTATTGAGGCTTTTAGGTTTAAAGAGTTAGTCCATAAAAAGGTTATACTAAGTTACTTCAATATATCCAATTTCGTTCAAAAATTATACAGCGTAATTCATTAATTTTCCTTGCAGATTAGGAGTCCAACAGACGATATCTTAGCTACATATATCATTTAATTGAGGAGGTTGCTCAGCTAAGGTAGAGAATCCTGTAAAGTTTCCGTACCATTCACCGTTTTGTATTAGAGTTGATACTTTGGAGTTTAAAGGTGGTCTACTTTATAATTGTGAAAATTTCAATTTGTCTATGAGAGAGCTTGTTTCCAACCAATTATCAAATGATACCCAAGTGTTTACACCATCTCCCAGTATATTTTTATGTAGGAGTATATTAAGTGCCTTAGCTTCAGTAGTTGATTCAAAATCTAGGAGAAATGGCTAGAGTTTGAAATTTGCCAGGAGTTGAGATTTTTGAGATGATATTCATGGGCCAATTTGGTCTAAAAAGCTTCTTTATTTGCAAGGAGTCTCTAAATTCTCTTGCTCAGTAGCACCCTCTACATTGTTGAGATTTAGATGATACTCAAACCTCCTTGCTTCTTAGGAACATTAATCTCACTCAATTTAACCTTAGTTTTTTGTGGGTTCAGTCTTCCCAATCCAAAGGAAAGCTTTAACCATTCTATGAATCTCTTTTGTAACCTTATTTGGCAACACTATATGGGTTGTCCAGTGTAAATGCAAGTTACTAAGTATTGAAATAATCAGAGTTAGTCTAGCAGTATCAAATATATGTATGTTTTTCCATATGTTCACCTTGGATTTAACCTTTTCCAAGAGGGAAGTATGATATTAGAATTTGGGCTTTGAAGTGGTGATAGGCATACCTATATTTCTTAGAGAGGGAGGTTGAATACTCAAAATCGTGATTTTACTAAGCTCATTATGGTTTGTAATTATAACTTCTTTTATCAAAGTTGATCTTGAGACCAGACCAACTCGAGAATATATTCAAAATTTAAAGCAAGATGTTGATAGAGTGAGTGTCTGCTCCACTTAATAGTATGACGTCGTCTACAAAAATAAGGTGAGTTGGCCTATTTTTAAAGCATCTATGATGGAATTTGAAATTTTCATTGCAGGTTGTAAATATGTTTGGTGCTCTGGATAGTCCCTCCATTACAATGGTGAAAAGATAAAGGGATACGGGTTCTTATTCCTCTTGCATCTTTGAAAGACTTTGACGGGATTCCACTTACAAGGACACTGAGTAAGGAAGTTTGGATGCGATTTATGTTCTATTTCATGAATACATCAGGTAAGTCCATAGCGTTCAAACAGATCTGAATAAAGCTTCAATTGATTGTGTCGAAAGCTTTATAAAAATCTATTTTCAGTAAGCAACTTCTTAATCTCTTCCTAGATGAATATTCTTTCAACAATTCTTGTAGAAGTGCTATATTATCACCTACGTTCCTTTCATGAATGAATGCTTCTTGGGAAGCATCTATGATTTCCCTTAGCACATTCTTCAATCTTTCAGCAAGAAGCTTTGAAATAACTTTGTAAATTGTGTTGCAATATGAGTAGGCCTAAAATCAACGATATTCAGAGGGTGTTTCTTCTTAAGCACTAAACAGATGTGGGTGTTGTTAATTTCTCGAAGCATCTTCAAAGAAGAGAAGTACTCCGGGACTGTTTTATTGAATAGTTTTTCAATTATTTCATAGGTATGTTGAAAGAACCATACAGAAAGTCCACTGGACTCAGAACTTTGGAGGGGTGAAAACTGAATACAATCCTTCTAGTTTCTTATTCTAAAAAAGGAGTAATCAGTGTCTTTTAGTTTCTAGCTAATAGATCCTATTAAATTCTTTTTATGTTATTAGTAGGCTGATCAGCTTGATGAGGCCCCATTAATTGAGAAAAGAAATTCCTTGCCAGATCTAGAAGAGATCTCTGGTCTGAGTGCACATTACCCCTGCTTTCTTGCAATCTGACTATTCTGTTGTTGTTTCTTCTAGAGATAAGAGTTTAGTGAAAGAATTTTGTATTAGAATCTCCCTTCCATAGCTAGTTTAATCTAGCTTATTGGTTTACGATAGATTTGTCTAAGTTAAAGGCTTGATGATTTTCCTTTAGTGAATTTAGTTCAATCATCCTTAAAACCTTATCAAGCAGTAAGTTGTAGCAATCTGCTTATGCTTGTTTTAGTTTTTGCTTGAGAGCTACATGGTTTTGAACTTTTCCGTTAGTGATAGCTTTGAGTGTAGCTCTTACCATCCTTAATTTTTGCATGAGTTGGTAAGCTTTGTACCCCTCTACTTTGTGTTTCCAATAACTATTGATAATGTCCAGGAATCCCTTAATCTGAGTTGCTCCATTAAAGAATATAAATGAGGCTCTAAGCCTTCTGGTTTCATTTATGCTTTGAATAAACATATATGAATGGTCAGAGAGCATATTTTCCCTAAAATGCACAAAGGAGAGAGGTAACTTGTTAATCCACTTAGAGTTTATAAGGGACCCATCTAGTTTTTTCCTTATATGCATATTTCCATGTTATTTGTTAGACCATGTGTAAAATCATCCAGTTGAGCTGAGATAAATAATTGTCATAACTTGTATAACTTTTGTAAGGATTCAAACATGATCTATATAGTAAGGAGGTAACTGCAAAAATCTCTTATATTTATTATGCCTTTTAATATAAGTGTGCAGGGGATAGATTAAACTATATAAGCCTTATAACTTATTGTATTATCTTCTTTATATGAACAAAAGTCATAATTTTATTATCTGTTAGGTCCAATTTCATTATATCTTGAAAGGCACTCAAAATCATAATGTTCTAAAGGTGTTAAATGAACAGTCTCATTAAAATACACACCAGGTATTTAACAAAAACCTCGCTAGATATGTTCATAAGGTATTTGACAAATTTTCAATGATAACTTTAGTTGGTGAAGTAAGTTATGAACATAATATGATTGAGTGTCGATGACAGTTGGTAACACAAAACAATGTGATTAAGCTTGAATATGAGATAACTGCTCCAATGCTTTTCTAATTTGGCATATGAGAATTAAAGATTCTAGGTAGCCTTCATGGTTGATTTCAGGAGTCTTTAAATTTACGATCTATATGAGGATAATAGCCTAAATTCAATCTTGAAGATCCTTCTATTTTTTTCCTAGTCATATGCAGCAGATTGAGCAACTGAAAGAAAGTTTCAAGATAATTGGCTCATTAGCATATTAAGCTTTAGTTGTGGACCAGTTGACTTTTTGATCTCAAAGGTATAAGATTCCTTATAGTATTACATAGTAATGTTATTATCATCTTAATTCAAATTAAATCCCAAATTCTACAACAAAGCCAAACGTAGTATAGGTAAGTAAGGATCGTTCCCAAAAGCGATTTTAGTTCATCAACTATTATGTAAGAAATATTTAACAAAATGGGAGGTTATGTTAGGAAAGGAGATGTCAGTCACGCAGCGGCAACAAACCAGCACCACTAAATCTTTTCCTGTGTGAACAACCACAACTAATCCAACAAACAGTAGCCAACAAACTCACCAATGTGCACAAAAAATTAAGCAGCAAGAAATAAATAGCACAGGCAATTTTTTACGTGGAAAACCTCCCTCAATGTGAGAAAGGAAAAATCACGGGACCTAGTCTAGTAAAGAAAAACTCCACTATAATCAATCAAGTTACAGAGTTTTTCACCTCTAGATACAACTAGAGTCACCACTCAACTCAAAATACAACAATAATCATCAACAAGATGAAAAATCAAAGAGTTGAGAACAATATCACCCTTAAAATCACAGCAACTTCGACTGAAGATCAGGGTACCTTGGAGATCTCCAAATCCAATCTCCACCATTCAGAATGTAGAACAACGAGAGAGGAACCTGTGGTTAAAATTTCAGGTCGATTCGACAAGAAATCACCATGCGATTGAAGATTGGAAGGTTACTGCACAAAGTTGAAGTAAAAAAAACGAAAAATCTCTTCCCTCTCTCTTCTCTTCCGGCTAACCACTCTAACCTATTCTTATCTAAGTTTTCAAACACCTTTTATATGTTAGGCTTTGGGCTCCACTTAGGAGTGAACCCAAAAACCCAACAATTACTACACGTCGCTTCTCGAATGCTTCTTGTTGTTCACTCTTTAATAAATATATCTCCTGAAGTAGCATGATGTTCTCTTCTCTAGAAAAATTCTCTTAACCCAAAAGCTTCTATTATCATATGACTGGTGATCAAAACAAATTACCTAAAAAAAAAGATGGTACAGACAACATGACTTTATATCTGAGCTGTGTCGAGAACGCGAGGAAAATCGGAGTCATTTATTTTTAGCTTGTAACTACTCCAAAGTGGCACGGGGATGCACTCAATAGTTGTTAAATTTATCTATTCCAACTCAGGATCGGGAGCACACTTTGAACAACATTATTTCTCTCACGAAGCGAGGCCAACCGAATGCACTCCTTATCAAAACAACCCTTTTAACTACCATCTATTCCTTGTGGAAAGAAAGGAATAGAAGAGTCTACAAGGGCATTAGCAAAGAAAAATATCGAGTGGCGTATAAAAGCATAGATTAGATTAGAGCAGTGATCCTTGTCAAAAGCAAGGAGCACTTCCTTACCCCAGAAATTAAAAGTAATTGGCATTTGTGAGCTGACCTGATTTTTCCGAATTAACAATACTTTCCTCGCTTCTTTTGTAACTTCCGTTAGAAGCTAAGTGATAGGCTCCTAATTGAAAACATTGTAATGTTGTAATAGTTTCTACTACCGTTAATACCAATTCATTCAATTTTCAAAAACAATTCTACCGATTGACTATAGCGCATGTTCTTGTTTACTTTGGTGTAGCCGTTGGGAAGCAGCAGGGAGGGAGGGTAGAGTTTTAAGCCTTCAAATTGGTTCGTGACGTAGGGAACCAGTCAGTGAGATCCCTCTGAATTGCATTGATCTTGCTATGCGCCAGTCGGGCTTAACTAAGGTGAAAATAACCAACGCATACTGAAGAAAATCACCAACGCATATTCAATCTTCAGTCCAGTATGCCATACTGGGAAAGAGGTTCACTTATGCATAGAAGTTCAATCACAAATAGATGATTTCGTAGTTCAATTTCCAATTCTCCTTTTCACAACTGCTGGATGCGAAACCCGTAGACATTTATACAATTTAGTTTTAATACAGGAACACCTCCTCGATAAAAAAATGAGGATAAATACTAATAGACAAATTTACTTCACCCACTACCTCTTAGGCTTCTCCCTTGCTTCCCCCTTTTTCTCCTTCTTAACGACCTCTTGAACTGCTGCCCTCACCAGTTTACACAAACGAATGACTAACTTACAGGGTAGGTGATCTTCCACCACACCCTCCAAAGCACAGCCGCCTCTTTCAGATTCGTGATACAAAGCAAAATAACAACTCAAGAAAACTTGTAAATAGAAAATGTCAACAGCCAGTACAATCTGCCAAAGATGATGGGCAGGGCTGCTGGTTCGGAGCTTGAGATGAAGCCTCAGTTTGTGCCTGACCATGCTTTTGCTGATCGGAAAACCTGCTCATGCGCTCAAGCAACAGCTGAGCCTTTCGTTTTCCACGTTCTGTGCCATTATGTGCCATTTCCAGTAATGGTCCCATCACACCAAGCTCTTGTGCCTCAGCAAGATGTTTTTGGTCTTCAGAACTAAGATGTACCATAACTGCCGCTGCATTCTCTCTGTTTCTTGGGGATCCATTCCCAATAACTCCCACCAAAACCGGTACAGCCTCTGCAGCTCCAATAGCTGCCTTTCCTTCAGGATGGCTAGCCAGTATTGCCAGTATGGCTAGTGCCTCATCCACCATACCAGCTCCAGTCTCAGTGAGTAGATGCATCAGTGTCGGCACAACTCCAGCCCTCACTGCCTTTCCTTTGTTACCCTGATATATGCACAAGTTGAAAAGCGCAGTTGCAGCATCCTTTTTCCCCCTTTGGGTACCTTCACTAAGAAGAGTAACAAGTGGCGGGATGGCCCCTGAGGAACCAATTATCACCTTGTTTTCATCCACAACTGAAAGGCTGAAAAGGGTTGCTGCAGCATTTTCCCGAGCTTCCATGATTCCTTTCTTAAGGACATGCACTATTCCAGGAACTGCACCTGCTGCTATGATGATTCCTTTGTTATCTTCACATATTGATAGGTTAAGAAGTGCAGTAACAGCATGTTCCTGTGTGCGAGAATCAGATGTAGAGAGTAGGCCTACAAGAAGAGGGATTGCACCAGCTTCTGCTATAGCTACACGATTATCTGTGTTCCGTTTAGCAAGGAGGCGGATCTCACCTGCAGCAGACTGCTGGTGTTCAGGGCAGCCAAATGAGAGCTTCTGGATGAGAATGTCTATCTTGGCGCGTTCAGTAAATGAACAGGCAGAAGTGTTTTTATTAGACCGAGAACTGCTGGCACGTTTTGGTGGTTCAATGCCATTTGCTTCACACCACTGTGCTATGAGACTTCGTAGGACAAAATTGGGTGTAAGTGCAGTACTGGAGAGAGTCTGCTGTGTCTTAGGGCAGGTACCATGCCCCGCTTCCAGCCATTTCTCAATGCATGAACGTTCATAGGTCTACAACAACAAAAAAATGAAAAGATGATAGAAACAGAGCTAAGAGTGATGTACTGAATTATCAACAAATTGAAATTCAAGAGCCTAAGAGTTCCTAACAAATCAACATGTGCCCCATCTTGTCTCCTTTCAACAAATTATTACCTCCAGTCTCTTTTAAGTGTAAAATCAAATTCCTGGTCATTGCTCATCTATAATCCTACCATGACAATATGTCAACAGTGAGATTAGGAAGTCCTACTATTTCTCACTTTTCAAATCACAGTGTTAACAATAATTGCAAGTCAAGGATTTTTACCATTGCACCACCCAATGACCCCTATGAGGTACTCTAGGACTAACCATTGATCAAAATAGAAGGTCATAATCACATGATGTTGGAAACTTTGAAATAATATGATTGCTATCCCACTTAGAGAGCAGAACTTTTTGTTGTGATTTAATTTTAAATTCATTGATAATCTTAAGAATGTAATAATATCACAGGAACTCTTATAGGATGCTTGTAGTTGTATATATATCTGTAGAAATGATAACAAGTCATTTTATTTCTAGAATTGTATCCTGTTTGAAATGATAACTAACTTTAACCCACACTTTAATTTCAAATTTTGACTCATAGGGAATCTTCAGCTGTTTCAGATGACAGATATGATGACCAAAACTTAAGGAATCAAGAAATGCAAAAAAAAAAAAAAGGAAAAAATGACGTGAAATGGATGATATACATGCAAACACTCTTTAAACTAATCTAGTTCAAAAATCTGGATGTTCATCAATTTACCTGCCCCGTTGAAACAATTACAGGATCCTTCATCAGTTCTAAGGATATGGGACAGCGGAAATCATCTGGTATGACTGGGGTTCTGTGGTTCCCATCACTGATGCCTTGCCCACTGCCAGTTGGAGGATGGTTTTCTATTGCAGGAGCTTCCATGTTGGGGTTTTCTGTCTGTACAAAATCCTTAATTTTCTTCAGTAGCATAGACATCTTCTCAATATTCTCATCTGGATCCCCACCAGTGTCAGCAACCATTTCATGCAGAGCTAATGACTCTTGAGTAAGTTGAGCTATCCCCATCAATTGCAGCTTTTCAGACAGTCTTCTCATGACAGTAGGATCTATTGTTGCATCATTGCTCTTGTTGTAAAGGGATGAAAGATCTTCGTACAGTTCAAAATCTGGATTCTCAACTCTTCCTTTTGCTCTTCTGAACTGAGCAAGAACAAGCTCAACCTGAAATCATGAATTCATAACAGTAAATATACAACCATCTAACTGATAGAATAAATCAATTAAGATAGCTCTCAGGACCCAATCACAATGTGAATGGGCAACATACTTTCCAAATCATTGCTCCTAGCGGGTGAATAGTCCCATAGAATGAGAAGGAACAAATGCAGTTCTAAACCCTCAAGCCCTAGTTGTTTTAAGCGCATTACAATTTGAATTCTAAAACATCCTACAAAAGGAAGGTTTAGTAAAGAATGTAACCTCAGTTTGTGATAATTATCATGTCTTGATCATATATTAAAGTCAACAACACCATGAGTTACCATATGTTCTCAAGTCAAAATATCTTGGAACAAAGTCACATAACAGATTAGCGATAGTGGTAAACCTATTGGATTCTCTGTCAGATACATCAGAAAGTATGGAGGAAAAATATCTGAACAGTGTTATTTTACCTGTTCCTTAACTTCATCAGATATGTCAAGTTTTTCATGGGACATTTTACTTAAAGCTTGTTCTAATTTTGCTGTCACCTCATGGTACTTATTCATTATTTCTTCTCTCTCTAGGGCCTGAAAGGGGTGAAAAAAAAAGTTAATCCAAATACAAACATTAGTATATTTGGGAGTATTCATATTGCCTCCTGTACCAAAGTTTGTCTTGTCATGCAAAAAATTGACATCAAACTCCATAAGCCACATATAAACAAACCATGAAAGTTACTAGAAAGAATAAATTAACAAAGAAATTAGAAGTTACTCATCAGTTAACATAGGTTATACTGAAGAATTGGCACTGAGTTAACTGTTTTAACTTCTAGTATAACTCATTTTTTAAAAGATTCCTTGACAACAAGCACCAATTGAAAATGAGGCTCACAATCATATATAGATGACCAAACACGAAAAATGAGGTTCAAAATCTGAAAGTAGAAACTTGGATTGCACAATCATCTTCGAGAATTATGGAATTCACAGAAAGAATACTGAACAAATCGATATCACAAAGAATCTGAATATTTTCTCATATCAGTAACCGCAACTCATCACTAGTTATATACAAAATTCAGTCCACTAACTGTCTAACAGAATAACTGCTACACAAATCACTTGTTCACGTGGAAAAATAAATAAATGAGTATATCACAGGTGTGACTTAACATGTAACCCCTGCGAGAAGGCCTCACGGGTGTGACTTAACATGTCACACCCGTGAAATATAGCTATTCATAACTATTTGTTCAAATACCCAGATTACAAAGACACACTGTTGGATCAAGAGTTTGAAAAATCAACTAGAATGAGTCTCATAAAAACTAGTTTATCTCGCATTACTCAGCACTGAAATCAGGGAAGAAAAGAAGCGATCCATAGGTTGACTCAACCCAATGCACAGCAATCATGGAAGATGCCAATATGATATTCAAAGCAAATCTACTAATTTGCAACCGTCTCAAGCAGACAAGACGCAGAACATGGACGCTTTAGGAAGTTCAAATTGTTTTATATTCTACTTAATTTTAAACTAAATCAGAACAGTGGCTGCAAAGGGTCATATCCAAAGAGGCGCAGACAAAAAGATAGAAACATAACAAGAGACAAGGCATCCTTAAACAGCATCAAGATCTAATCGAGACAAACTAGTAGGCAACACCTAATGAAACAAAAGGATCATGAATTTGTACATATCGAATGAATGAACCCGACACCGATCTACAGACATACAAAAATTCCAAGTATAAACATCTTATCGAAGTACATAAAGTATTAATGAGACCCATCAGTAGGGGAATCAACTTCAGCTTCAATAAAGAAAAATATGATAATGACAAAGGTTGAAAGAATCTGGAAAGCCCAGAGGCAATATTTCCGGAAAAATAGATAAGAAGTATCACTAAAAGACAAAATGACAATGCGAAACGAATATAACCTGTAGTATTGTTTCCACTTAAATTCTAAATTTAGCTAGAAAAAGAGAGAGACAAGATCTTCAACTCTCGAACAAATTTTGAACTACATCCATTTGATAAGAGAAGTTTTGGGCAAACAAAAAGTCAGATATCTAAATCTTCAATTACAAGCTTGTGAACTTGCAAGTTTGATAACTACAGAACCAGACCTAAAGAAAAACCAAACGCAAAGAAGCTGGTACTACTACCCACCAGATAAATCTTGCTGCCTTGGCTAGCGAATCGAAGCAAATCCTTGGCTAAATCAAGAGCTTCCTTGAGCGAAACAAGGGCTTTAGAGGTCTCTTCGGGGATCGGATCTCTGGTGTCGCGAATCTCCTCGAACATTGGCGTCAATAGTTTCAACCGCCTGGCTAGATTGCAACACTGCTTCTTGATCGTACCATGGTAGTCGGAGACGGAGGCTATCTGGTTCACGGTCTCAATCAAACCCTCCATCAATGATCCTCTGTTCTCCTCCTCCATTGCTGCAACCAGATCTCCGACTCACCTCACCACAAGTGTAGTCAAGGTAGTGAATAGAGATATGTGGACGAGGTCCTGGTTGACTTTTACTAGCAAGCAAGACTTGAAGGCCGGGGATTAGTGGAGAGGAGAGAGCGTGGTGCTGGCGTGTTGGGGGGTTTCAAACGTTATCGCGTGGGACTTTGGGACAGGGCTTGAAGCCGCCGTGGCGCAGCCTCCCTAATTCCTCATTTGCCCCTACCGTACATAAACAATTGTCAGCTGAATTAGAATTTTCTAGAATCAATTTTCCATCGTCTACACTTCAACGTAAGTGACAACCAAGTGAGATTCATGACAATGTTTTCCATATTAAATGGAACACTAACCCTTTCCATCTTATGTTATGGTGTAGAGGCTGTTGCGAATCGGATCAAATATATTCTAGTGCTTTTTACATTAAACAAAGGTACCAAGTAACTGCTTCACCATGTGATTTATTACTCCTTTCGATTTATAATAAGTGTCATTTAAAAAAAACGCAATTATTAAAAAAGTTAATAAAATTATAGATATACCCTTATTAATACTCCTATAAAGTTACCTCGTGATCTCCGTAAAGTTATAAATGTGAAAGAAATTGCATATTAAATTATTTTGAAATTATGATATG
>JAOTAZ010000006.1:12497386-12507803 GCA_025629785.1 Erythroxylum oxycarpum
TCTTGACACTAAAAAATATCATATTTGCGATGACAAAAATAGTTAATCATAAAAAAATTGTTACTAAATTACGAATAATTGTTACTGTAATTATAGTTTGGTTATTGTGACAATATGATGTAGACATTAATTAATTGAATATTTATTGACAAAATTTTTTGTCACAATAAGTAAAATACTGTGTGACCATTAACCATTTCATAACAAAAAGAAAAAAAATATTAGTGATCAAACTATGTTTTGTCACAACAATAGAAAATATTAGTGACTAACATATGTTTTGTCACAATTACAATTTATTCCCGCCAAAATTATTTTGGCGCCAAATTGCATAGGCTTTTAATGACAAAATTTAGTGATAAAAGAAAATTTGACACTATTAATATATTAATAGTGAGAACTTAATTGTGAAAGATACTAAATCGTCACAATTACTATTGTATTAGTTACAAAAAAAAATCATCACAGTTAATCTAAACAATAGTGTCAATTAATTGTCTTGTTACAAAAAAACCTCGTATTTGCGACGAAATAATAGTTAGTCACAAAAAAATTGTCACTAAATGTCTTAACTCTTGTAGTATAGGGAACATATGAATCTCAATATGATAACTGGAGAACTCAAGAAACATACTGCAAAAAAAATGAAGGTAAACTAGGGCATGATTTGTAAGACCAGGGGAGAGAAGAGAATTCTTAGCTTTACTCTTTTCCCATTTGCATTTGCATTTGCATTTTGCATTTTTTCTTACCAAAATGTTTATCAATTTTGATGTTACATGTCCTCAAATCATTTCACTAAATTTAAAACATATTGTTACCAGCTTAATTAAATTAGGAATGATCTTATGATTATTAAATATTGAGAGTTTATTATAGTGAGCTTTGAATTGTAAAACTAAAGCATTGGTTGAATCTAATTTAACTTTCCCTTACATAAAGCTATTACAAAGTAGACCTTTTTGTTTACAAATGCAAAAGGAATATTAAAGGGTCATTTTTTTCTCTTTTTTCTTTCTTTTTTATTGTCATTTTTGTAAAATGAGAAACAAGTCACTAAAACATGCTTTTTAAGTCTTTTGCAATTTCTTATTTTTGATAATAAAAAAACCACAACAATTTTATGGAAACAAGAAAATAACATTTCTTTATATTTTGACAGTATGTTTTCTTAGATAGAAAAATAACAAATTCCTATTTTCATATCTTTATTATCTTCTTTAGCAAACCCATTTTGAAACCTACTACTCATCTTTTTTGCATCTATTTTATTGTCCCTATCATCTATTTCTTTTTTCTTTTGGACTCTGGCCCTAGAATGTGCGGCCTCAATAATTAGAGTAACTACTGAGAAGTTGTAAGTGGTTTCAATAGCGGCCCACATGTTAAGCATTTTCTAACTAGAGTGACTGTTGGTGCAGAAAATGACTAATTTTGGGTTTTTTACGAGGTGAGTTTTCAAAAACTCTTACTTTGTTATTTCTTTTCTTTCAAAATAATGGTAGATTTGTTATATATTTCAGTGCATGTGGAGGATTATCTAGGTGGATCACATTTCTGTACCTGCTTGCTGTGATTGTATAATACCTAGTTAGCTGCTTCAGATAATGTTTTGGGTTTTTCTTCTTGTTGATGGCATTAATGTATACTTTTCAAGATTTTCCAAAGTTCTTTTTAGTAAGTTACGAAGGGAAGGTAATGTCCTTGTGCTTGCCTCATTGGAATGAACACTGTGTCGGGAGCTATTCACCTCTAGGTTTTTCTTTTCCTTTACCTGCACTGTACATTTGAATTTGTCTTCCAAGTTCCAAACTTTAAGACTTTGATGGGTAGTCCTATAATTTTTCACTTTTATGATTTAAATGAATGTTATTTATTCTCAGGAATTTACATCATCAACCTTGGCAAAACTTGGGAAAATCTTCAACTAGTTGTTAGAGTCATTGTTGCTATTGAGAACTCTCGCGGCCCTATGGTCAGAGGGTTGTCTTGAAGTTTGCTTAATAAACTGGTACCCATGCAATTGCTGAAAGGCACATGCCTGATACATTTACCAACTAGCTCCAAACATCATTCAGTGAGCCACGCCTTTTAATCCTCACTAATACAAGGACTGACCACCCATTAAATCCATCTACATAATTAACATGAGCTCACACTTTTCTATTTTTAGTTGTTTCTTGGATGACCAATGTCATGTTTTGATATGCAAATCTTGTAGCCTATCAAAAAAGCTTCCCTTGGAAACATTCCCACCATTGCTTTCTATGATACTGATTCTCCCATGGGGTATGTGGACATTGGTATCCCCGCTAACAACAAAGGAAAACATAGCATTGGATGTTTGTTTTGGCTGTTAGCAAGGCTGGTACTTCAAATGCGGGGTACTATTCCACAAGGGCATTAGTGGGATGCCATGGTAAGAAAAACTATTTAGAAAGCAATTCGTGTGTTTGTTTGTGTATGTTTTACACATACTAGCTCACACATAAAAGGTAATAAGTTCTATTCGACTGATTTACTTTCCATGTATAGGTGGATATGTTCTTTTGCAAAGAGCCAGAAGAAGCCAAGCAGCAGAAAGAGGAAGAAACGGTACCAGTTATTGATTATGCACTTCCTCCTACTCATTTTAGGCTTCCCTCTACTAATTGGACTATGCCTGATAGTCAGTGGACAGCTAATGCGGGTCTTGTCGTTCTTGCTGCTAACCTCTATCCAGAGCAAGGTAAAATTTTATACAAATGCCAATGAGTTTTATTTTTTCAATCTCGAAATCAACTTTCTTTGAAAACATTTTCATTTTGGCGCTATATATCACGGCATCATTTTCTTTTACATCATTTTTGCATGACATCGCACCTGTTTTGCTTTTCGGAAGTGACTAATCTGTTTTGTTTTTTGTTGACAACTTTTTTTCTGGTTTATTTGTTGGAACTCATCTTTGTGACAAAAATATAGGTGACATTACGAGGGAGTGGGATGATGTTGCTCAGCCACAACAATTTGCTCTTGCAGCTACTCCAACTAGTTGGGATGAATAAAGTAGATTAGCATCAAATGAGCAATGTGATTTTTCAAATTTTGTTTTCAAGCAATTAGTAGTTACCGAGAGATTATGAATTTTAAGTTATGAAATGGAAATTTTCTAGTTTTGTTATTCGTTTCATCGAAGTTTACTCCTAAAAGTTAGATAAGCTAGATTTTGATACTAGAGTTTCACACTTTCCCTCTGAAAAACTAAAGGGGGTTAATTATTTCGCAAACTTTTTGCAAATTTTCTTAGCACCAATACAATATAAAAATAAGCAAAACCGAAATAATTAAAATACAAGAAATTTGGTAAAGTAGTTTGGCACATCTTGCCTACGTCTGCGGGTCCCTCACCCAGCTTAATCACTTTCACAGAAGTACAATAGTTTTATCCAAGGCTTTAGTGAGCCAACACCACTCAACCCTTGATACAATTACTCAATCTCACTTCTCGTGAAAGAATTTCACACCCAATAATATGACCGTCTCATACTAACCTCAATAGAGGATTTTTCTCAACACTCTTTCGAAACATGAACAGTAACTAAATCACTCAAGAAAATAATAAACAAGAATAGCTCAAGAATTTAATCAACTGAAATTTAAGTAACAAAAATACTTGAGATAAACGAAGACTTCCCTATGAATTTATCTTCTCGAAATAATGCAACTAAAGCTTTTCGCCATAGCTGATTCTTTCTTCATAAAACAAATTACCACAGGACACGTTAATTGCAGCAATAAGAAAATCACTATGCCTTCACAGAAAACATCTCACCCACGAACACTCAAATTGACCCACGCATGTTACTTCCACTTTCTATCAAAGGTGAGACACCATATTCGATGAATAAAAACAAAAACAAGTAGATGGTCAGCTGAACCAAAATACCCACTATAGATTTTTGCCGCTTAAACCAAAAATTGCTCACTGCAGATTTTTTGTCAACTTGCGTGAATCTCTCTACACATCTTCACCAAGGAGATATTCACATATATTATAAGATTTCAAAGAATCCGCTAAATATAGGAGGTATATTTACTATCCATCATCAAGGTGCCACATCATCACAGAATCATGCCCATCATCACTATGTCACACTCACACAACAACCAAAGAGCTGTTGGTGGAATTTTTTAGGATTTCATCCTTATCACGTGTATCTCATATATTCCTTTTTAAAATCAAATAAGGAGGCAATAACTACACGAACTACTAATAAAACACAAACTCCATCTTTTATATGTCCAATTTAAAAATGCTAAAACCAAACAAAGAATATATATAATATATTATAACAATCTCCCCCTTTTTGGCAATTTTGTCCAACTCTAACACTCCACATAAAAAATCATATTTGAACATATAAAGATGAAATTCACAATGCTCCCCTTTAATCAAACATCAAGTTCCAAAAAACACCAATCATCCAAATTTAACAATGCTCCACCTTAATCAAACTTCAAGTTTCAAAGAATACCAATCATCCAAATTTCTCCCCCTTGGTACAAAAAGATGCCAAAAAGTAAGACGAATAGTCACATATATATCTTGAAATCTCCCCTCGAGAGAGATCCATACCAATGAGAGAGCTCAAGAGTCTTCGGTAGAACCAAATAGAAGTCACTAAGCAAATTATTAAAAGATGAGAGGTCAATAGCAACATAAAACTAAAAAACAAAAAATCTTTCTTTTTTTGTCTTTTGTTTTTTGTTTTCTTATGCAATATAAAAAATACTTCAAAAACGTAAAGCACACTTTCCCTGTGCCCCTCGAAGAATCTCAAACCTAGCATTTTTCTTTGGCTCGAATGAAGATGTGTAACATAAGTTGCCTGCAAGTTCTTGATAATCAACCATTTTTCTTTCTCTTGTTTTCTTCTTTCGCTCACATCTCCAATAACATTTTCTATTGGATGATTTCTTTGAATTCAAGAGGAAGAACCTCGATTCAAATCAGCTTTCATTATTTTAGTTAGTTCATCATTTGAAGTAACTGAAAGTTCTTCAGTTTTTGCAATTGCTTCCTCAGCAGTAACAAACCGTAAACCACTTTTTGCAGCTGCTCCATCTACAGTAACTAGCTGTAAGTCACTTTCTGCAGTTTCTTCATCTGCAGTAACTAACTGCAAATCTGGGCATTTTCTTGTTTTTCCTTCACTACTTCTTAGTGATTGTACTTGATCCTTTCTAATCCAAGCTTGCTTTGATACCATATGATGCTGCTGGAAATTTAATGGAGAGTGTCTAGATTTTCGATTTTGACCTCTTTGAAATATCATTTGTAGTAATTGATAACATCTTGGCCTTATACGTCCAATGACTCTACAAAAATGTCATGTAGGTATAAATCTATCACTCTTTTTCAATGCTTATACTTTTTGGGCTGATTTGAATATGTCAGAGTTTCCTTCATTAACTTTTGAACACTCACCTTTGTAACCGATGCCTTCAAATTTTTCTTTAGCCTTACTGGTTTCAATCATCTTATCAAGTTTTTTGATGCCTCCATTTAACATCCTTAATCCCTTTTCAGTACTCATCAATTTCATTCTAGCTTCACCAAGCTCGTCCGAAGTCATCATCAGCCCTTTTTCTAATTCTTGTATGATAATTTTCAGGCAAAGATTATCTTCTTTCAATCTTTCATTCTTTTTATGCATTTTCACCCATTTTTCATACAAAGCCTTATAATCCTCGTAAATATCCCCATTTTTATCATCAAGAGCACTTCTGTCACTGTTATAGTCTTGATAGTGAATCCTGAGCCAAATTGATTTCAAAATTTTCAAACTTTATCTATAACATCCCACCCCCGATGGGAAGGGTAGAATGGTAATTTGGCAAAGGGTTAAGAGGGTTTAGGATTTATTTTGAAATATTCATGCACATCTGATTCATGAATAAAAAAGTTATACTGAGTTTTGACTGTATTTGAGTACTCTAGCATGCCACCCTCGCGGGTCACGGACTCGGATATCACCGACGATGTCAGGTTCGGGTCCTGCGGGAGTGGGGTGCTACATTATATGACTAGTGATCTGATTTCATAGGGATTATTAATAGGCACTCCACCCAAAATAAAGCTCGATAGCTGAATTTATCATATCTTAAGATCGTCACTCGTTGTGTTATATGGTTGTCTTTCTCTGTTGATATTAGTGTCATGCTGGTATGCCAGATAAAAATTTCATCTTGAGCCTACTTTAATCTTAAAGTTGAGCTTCAACGCAATTAATGGAACTATCTGCACTGTAATGGCTCAAAAGATTGCACCTTCTGCTGATTCACCTAGGCAACGTTCTGGTCTGTTGCGAGATCAGGTCTAATTTGTAAAGAAAAAGGATTGTAACTGCTATGAAATTGTTCCTGTTGAAGAAATTGTTGTGAAAATTGGCCGGATTAGAGGAGGTTCGCAGTTAAATGGGATTGAGAGAATAGTAATAAACATACAGATTTTACGTAGAAAACCTCCCAAATTAGGATAAAATTTACGGGCAAGGATAGAAGACTTTTACTACTGGAAAAATTAAAAAATTACAAGGAAAAACTAGGCCAAAAATATACAGAATATTTTTTTGGATCTCTCTTTCTCTCTCTTTTCTCTCTCACCTCACTCTCTCTTTATTTTTCTGTTGTTTGCTACTACTTCTCTTCGTTCATCTCCTACCTATTTATAGGTAAGTGAAGGAAAAGATGGTTGTGTTAGGTAGCCAACAATTATTGATAGTAGTCAAGGTTGCTGCTAACAATTGTTGACAGCAGCTAAGATTGACAGTTCTCCCTCTTGAAGATTTGATTGAGAGTCAATCAGATCTCTATATAGCTCTTCTACCTTGCCGCTTCATGTTGCTTACATCTCTGTCAGGCCGCATAAGGATCGACACCACATAAACTTGTCACTATTGATTGCTTTTGTCATAAAATCTGCCAGGTTCTCTATTGTATGAATTTTCTGTATGTCCACCATTCCTTCTTTCACTTTCTCACGAACGAAGTGATACTGAACTCAAATGTGTTTTGTCTTTGAATGAAATGCTAGATTCTTTGCAAGATGCAAAGCACTCTAACTGTCACAATACAGAGTAATATTATCTTGCTTATTCCCAAATCCTTCCAACAGTATCTTCAACCACATTGCTTCTTTACTTGCTTGTGTAGCTGCCACATATTCTGCTTCTGTTGTTGACATAGCCACAACTGACTACAGTTTTGAAACCCAGCTCACAGTTCCTTTAGCTAATGTAGACACATATCTTGTAGTGGATTTACTTTTATCAAGATCACCTGAAGATCACCTGCATAATCAGCATCAACATATCATTTGACAGTAAAATCTGATCCTCCATAACATAATGCAACATCTGAGGTTCCTTTCGTATATCTGAGAATCCTCTTAACAGTATTTCAATGCTCTCGACCAGGATTTGCCATGTATCTACTAACTGCTCCTACTGCATGTGCAATGTTTGGTCTTGTACAAATCATAGTGAAAATTAGGCTCCTCACTGCTGATGCATACGGTACTCGAGACATCTCCATCCTCTCTTCTTCATTGCTAGGACCCATACTTAAAGATAACTTGAAATTAACAGGAAGAGGGGTATAAATTGACTTACAATTCTGAATGTTGAATCTCCGTAAGATCTTCTTCAAATAATTCTTCTGAGAAACCTAAATCTTCATATTATTTCTATCTCAGTGAATTTGCATCCCCAGAATCTTGTTTGTTGGTCCCAAGTCCTTCATTTCAGATTCCCTAGCCAGTTGTGCCTTCAATTCTTTGATACGATCATTATTGGGGCCTGTTACCAACATTTCGTCTACATACAACAGTAAGACTATAAAATCATCTTTCTCAAACCTCTTGAAGTATGCACAAGGGTCTGCATTCAGTCTACTATATCCAAGGCTCATGATGAAGGAATCAAATCTCTTATACCAACATCTAGGCGCCTGCTTTAAACCATATAGAGATTTGTTTAACCTGCAAATCAAGTTCTCTTTTTCTTTTTCTTCAAAACCTTCTGGTTGGAGCATATAAATTTCTTCTTTAAGATTTCCATGAAGAAATGCAGTTTTCACATTTAACTGCTCAAGATGCAATTCATATATAGCACACATTGCCAAAACTACTTGAACTGTAGTGAGTCGAACCCCAGGAGAAAATATTTTGTTAAAATCAATACCTTCTTTCTAAGCATATCCTTTTACCACCAATCTAGCACGATATCGTTCTACTTGATCATCACCACTCTGCTTGATCATGTAAACCCATTTGTTGCCAATAGGTTTTCTTCCTTACGATAGTGATACCAGCTCCCATGTTTTATTATTATACAAAGCTTCAATTTCTATCATCCACTGAGATGCATCTGAACTAGTAATTGCTTCTTGAAGAGTTAATGGCTCTCCATCCTTAGTTAAAAGAGAGTATGCGATATTGCTCTCCATAATATAATCTGAGTGCCAGCTCAGTGCTCTTCTCATGCGAGTTGGTCTCCGAGTATCTGAAATATCATATTCAACTGGTTCATCAATTTTTCTGATGGGTTAGAGAGAGATTCTCCTTCTTCTCTCTAGCCTACTCCCCTCTCATCTCCTTCCAGCATTTCTGCATTCTTCTTCTCCTTCCCACTAGCCTATTCCCCCCTCCTCTCCTTCCAGCATTTATGCATTCCATAGTTCTTCGATTTCTTCCCATTGTTCCAAGCTCTTTTCTCCCTGTTTTCCTACCTCCCAGTTTTCTTTTCTTCTCACCCTCTTTTTTTTCTTTCCCTTCTTCTTGTGGTAGTAGCCTGGTCCAAGGGCACTACTGTCTTTCCCTATTCTTCTTTTCTTTCCTGCCTCTGCTCTTTTCCATTTTCTGCTTTCATTCTTCTGCACTACTTTTCTGCATGCTACCAGAAAAGTAGCAGCCTTCCCCTTTTGGAAATATGTCAGAACCTCAGCCTCCCCCTACTCTTTCTAATTTCCCACCTTTACCCTTGTCCTCACCTTCCTCCTCTACAACTCTCAATCCCATTCCCACTCCTAACCCTTTACCTCACCCTATTCCCTCCCTAGCTGAAATTCTACTTCCTCCACCTACCCACCTCTCCCTCCACCCCCTAAACCTAACCTTCCATCCTCTGTGAGCAAAGTCCTTGCAGCAGAAACATCCCCTATTGAGCCTCCTCTCCTGAGCAAAGCACCTGCAGCAGAAACACCCTCTATTAGTGCTAAAAGGACTTGGAAACAAGTTGTAGGTGAAAAGTATGAATCCTCCCTTGTTTTCTGCCCTCCAGTGGAACTGGATAGGAAACTAATTGTTGCTCCTCCACTAGAACCCTCTAGGAAGGGGCAAAGTCTTGGGAGGCCACTCCAGTTGGGTTTTTCATGGATAAAAGACCAGCCTTCCTAGTGATTTAAGCATGGATGCAAAGGCATTGGAAAGGGAGAGGTTTATTAGAGGTTATGCTTACTGAGGAGGACAATATCATCTTCACCTTTTCCTCGAAATCAGAAGCTCAAAAAATTATTGAAGAGGGTCCTTGGCATGTCTCACAACTTCCCCTCCTCCTCCAAAGATGGCAGCCGGGTATGGAGCTTGGAAAGCTTAAAGTCAAAAGCATTCCTTTATGGGTTAACATTCATAATATTCCATTGGAATATTGGACAACCAAAGGATTGAGTATGCTAGCTAGTTATTTAAGGAAACCTTTATGTATGGATGAGAACACAGCTATGAGGAAAAGGGTTGGATTTGCTCGGATGTGTGTTAGTATGGACATTACTAAAGATATGAAAGATAGCATTCCCATTTTAAGGTTGGCAAATGAGAACACTCTTAGGGAAGATAGAGTTTTGGTCTCCTACCAGTGGAAACCATCGTTGAAAGCCCAAGGAAAGGCATGGAAACCTACCGGGAGAACCTTTACAAGTGGGGATTATTGGGAGGTGACTGGCACAATCAGACCTTATTTGGACAACACAGAGGAGGAAGGGAAGGATGTTTCTGATAACCCTACTCTCACTTAATTGGCCAAAGATTCCCTCATCCATGAGGACAATGGCCAAGGATCTATTGACCTAACCTTGGATAAGTGCAGTGGAGCAGAAATACCTCCTTCAGCCTCCATTCAGAAGGATGAGGAAGTAACAGACAATGGAGCCACTATTGTAGCAGGGGGAACTATATCTAATCAGCTGAATCCTATTCCCCCACAGCCCACTCAGCCACAAGAAGGAACTCTAGAGGAGGTACTAATAGCCTTAAGGAAAAGCAATTGGAGCAGTAAGAAAGGCCCCAAGAGCAAAAACCATACTCCATGTCAATGATAGTGTGGAATGTAAGAGGAATAAACCACCCCTCTAAGTTGAATGCTTTGAGGGATTTTGTCCT
>JAOTAZ010000006.1:12514421-12525337 GCA_025629785.1 Erythroxylum oxycarpum
AAGAATCTCATGGATTGTGTTGATGACAAGCAAAAATCAGTTAGTTAGATGCTTAATATATTTCTTCATACAATGTTTGAAAAAAAATATAACTAATTACATTTATCTTTAACACATGATAGATATTTTAGCCGTCGTTATTGAAGTGTTAGAAAAAAAAAGAAATTGTCAAAGATGGAAGAGCTTCAATTGTACAAAAATTTGTTATAACCAATAAAGAGTAATTTTCATTCTCTGTCTTTCTTTATATTTTCCATTAAAATTAAGAAAATAACATTTTTCTAAGATCTCTTGTTTTTTATTAGGCACCAAATAGTCATACTATCACTGTGGAATTCTTTTTTTGACATACTATCACATTTACATATTCCTATTCAATATTTAATTTAAAACTTGTTTCTCTAAATCTTCTTATCGGTTTTTCCCAAATATCATGGATTCAAGGTAAATTTTCCTTTCAACACATTTTACAAAAATACTGGTATATAGCATGCAAGAAATGTTTTCACTCTACGGTTGCTTCTTATGGAGTTCTCTTCACATGTAATTATTGCAGAGAAAAACTAACAGCTGAGCCAAGGTTTCTCCCTTCTATTTTCAATCTTTGATTTGTTGCTTTTTCCTTCCATCTAAATTTTTTAGTTTTAACATTACTTTTTTTACTTACATGTCATCTGTGCATCTTTTTCACTCACACGCATCTTTTTTAACTATTTTAAGTTTATTGTGCAAGTGCCGATATGACATAGATTTGATCGACGAAACAGAGACTATCACGGCTTCGATTTGCAGCGACCTAGCTGAAAAACTTTTAAATTTCACCGCCCTTGAAGCTATGTAATATTCCAATGAGGTTATATTTTTCCTTCCATCTTTCATCTACATTTCCAATTTAATATGCCCTTAAATATCTTTATGTATTTATTTCACTGATAATAGAAATTTTTTGTTTTGCATTATAAGAACATGGATCTCTTGTTAGAGAACCTACACACAGAATTGAAAACCAATACTTTTCTTATCCAACTCAAACCAGCAAACATTCAGTCATCAGATGCAGTGCAACAATTTACTATTCTTTACTACTAGAAAATTGATGTTCATAAACTAGAAAAGTCTTCGCTTTCACCCATAAAAAATGACTAACCTTTAACTGATGATCAATATAACAATGATGAAATTACACCTCTAACAATCTCAGGTCTTTTTTATTCCTCCTTAATTTTTATTTCGTCTTTAACATGATCGTTCATTATTTTTGTATCTATCATTTGCTTTCCAGTAATCTCACCTTATATCACCTACCTAATATATTTTAATTTCTTATATTTTCAGAGAATATTCCTGAATCTTCTTCATCAGTTAGACAATGCCTTGAAAAAAGATTCAGCCATGCTGAAAATAATTCACCGTCACAAACTGATAAGCCAATCAACAATATTGAATGTACACTGCAATCAAATGCACAATCAAATCCAGACACTCATCGTAATAGGAAAAACCCCAAATTCTCATGAACTTTTAATGTCAAACCAACCAGCTAGAATCACTACTTTTCCTTTTGTCATTTTACTTCATACCATCTAAAACTTAGATATTGTGGTATGTTTTGAATGACTTCAGATGGTTTAGAAGTTAATCTACCTGTTCATATATGGTTTCAAGTTTGATTTTCAATTGTTCAGTTTGAATTATTTTTGGCTTACATAACCTATTTTCGTATGTTTTAAACCAAATTAAACAATATAAAAATTAATATAAATGGCCAATGATACGACAAATCGAAGCAAAAACTAAGACGAAGCGACACTTTGTCTTCGTCTTAGTTTCTCCTCCGCCTTAGTTTCCGCTTCGTCTTACTATTCTCTCTGCGTTTAGTCTTAGTTTGACTTTCACTTCGTCTTAGTTTGACTTATGCTTCCGTCTCACTTTCACTTCGCTGCTTTGTCTCATTTTGCCTTCCACTGCTTCGTCTTACTTTGACTTTCGCTTCCTCTTGGTTTGACTTCTACTTCCGTCCCACTTTTGCTTTCGCTGCTTCGTCTCATTTTGCCTTCCATTGCTTCGTCTCATTTTGCCTTCCGCTGCTTCGTCTTACTTTTCTTCACCCTTACCAAAATGGTTCATCACTTTCTAATATTATATAATTAACTTCCCCTACTTTGTGCATAGTTTTCACTCTTACAAAAATTTGTTTACAGATTTGTAGACTTAAATGCACAACGACGACTTTAAATTAAAAAGGAACTTGTTTTGTTGAATTCCTCATTAGTGTTTATTTATTATGATTTATTGATTACATTTATTATTATCAAAAAAAACATGATAATTATTAATAAAAACATTACAGGAAAAAAGTTTGACGTTTTACAAATTACACGATCTCGCAGTCACGACAGACTAATAATATGACAGTGAAAACAGATATAGAAATCTAACTGCATGTTCTGTGACATGGAGAGCATTATGGTTAAAATTAAAACTAAGACGAAGTGGAAAGTAAGACTCGTCTTAGTTTTCCCTTTGTCTTAGTTTTTTCCGCTTCTTCTTACTTTTCTCTCCACGTTTCATCTTAGTTTGACTTCCGCTTCGTCTTAGTCTAACTTCTGCTTCCGTCTCACTTTCGCTTTCGCTACTTCGTCTCATTTTGCCTTCCGCTGCTTCGTCTTACTTTGACTTCCGCTTACTCTTAGTTTGACTTCTGCTTCCATTTCACTTTTTCTTTCGCTGCTTCGTCTCATTTTGCCTTCCGCTACTTCGTCTTACTTTTTTTCACCTGTACTAAAATGGTTCATGACTTTCTAATATTATATAATTAAGTTGCCCTACTTTGTGTACAGTTTTCACTCTGAAATTTTTTTGTACTGATTTGTCAGACTTAGATGCACCGTGGAGACTTTAAATTAAAAAGAAACTTGTTTTGTTGAATTCCTCATTCCATGGCAACTTTAAATTAAAAAGGAACTTATTTTGTTGAATTCCTCATTAGAGTTTATTTTGTTATGATTTATTGATTACATTTATTATTATTAAAGAAATATGATAATTATTAATATAAAGATTACAGGGAAAAAGTTTGGTGTTTTACAAATTACACGGTCTCGCGATCGCGACAGACTAATAATATCACGTTGAAAATAGATATATAAATGTAACTACATGTTCTATGACATAGAGAGAATTATGGTCAAAATTCTAATTACAAATCAATACGAAGTCATTCAATTGAAGTCCATCACGCTGAACTCGATTACTACCTGTAAGATTGTTGCTTCGGCTCCCACCAACTACCAGATCTAATCCACCAAACATGCTCATGAACTCCTCCAACCGCTCAGCATTCACTTGCTGTATATCAATCATGTCGACCAATGCAACTTCTGAACCACCGATTCCAGAGAATAGAGAGAGTAGATTTAAGCCTTCAGGGAAAATGTCTTTTAGAACAGAGAGATGGCATGGAACTGTGCCAACCTGACATTGATTTTTACATAAGCACACTTCAGGGATGCAGAAAATAAAAAATACATAATCAGCAATCACAAAACAAAACTAGAAAGCATAAAATAGTCATCAAAGAAGACGGAACATTTTTTACCCTCTAGTTTATCACGCCAAACTTGATTGCTACCTGTAAGATTATTGCCTAGGCTCCCACCAACTAACAGATCGAATCCACCGAACATGCTCATAAACTCCTTCAACCGGTCAGTATTCAGTTGTCGTATATCAGTCATCTCAATGAAGTTTCCTGTTTGGTTTGATCACTCCCAGCAGCACCTTATTATGCCTCTATTTACCTCTTAAACCTCAACTCAACCAACATTCTTCATAATAAATGTAGCTTCAACCCAAGGAAAGATGAAAGATTTAGTATCACGACGCCATCTCTCTACAATGCCAAAGATCAAATTATAGTCTTTAACAATGGTGTAAGTGGAATTCATTATAGCTTCATGAACACCAGCTCTTTCCCAAGTAGTTTCATGCAAAGAAACCATCTTCTTACCATCGCTTCCTCTCACTTTTGTCTCCGCGCTTCGTCATATTTTTCTCTTTGCGCTTCGTCTTATTTTTGTTTTTCCGCTTCCTCTTACTTTTGTCTCCGCTCTTTGTCTTATTTTTGTCTTTCCTCTCATTCTTGATTCCCCGTTTTGTCTTATTTTTGTCTTTCCACTTCGCCTTCTTCTTTTTTATTTAAAGCAGTTAACATGAATTTAAAATGAATTCAGTAATCCTTATTTGAGGAAACCACTCCGAAATAAACCGCCATCTCCTTTCATTTATGAATTGTGTTATCCTTCGTGGAGTAAACGAATTAGAGAGAGGTGCAATTTTCGATCATTCCATATTTCTTCTCGTCGTCTCAACCCTTGGCCTTAAATAAAATCATTTATTTCACCGACTTTTCATTTCGGCTATGCATTGCCATTTCTTTATTATTTGCTAGTTGCATAGCACCAAAATCAATTTCTAATTATTATTATTATTAATCATTATTATTGTCATTGTTATTGTTTAACTTAATTCACATATTTCTGCCAATATTTAAACTATTTCCTTTGACGCTTTTCTCTTTTCATTGTTTAACTCGCAGACAACGAAACTACCCTTGTCGTATCTTTACTTTAGAGATTATATACCTTACAGATCCACTTCTGTTTAACCTATTTAATGTAGCAGTCATCATTTAATACAACGCAGCATTTAGGTGTCTTCCTCTTCTCTACACATGTAAGCTTTTTTTTAATGTATCTCTAGTAAAATCACTTCTGTTTCACTTTATTCTCTTTGAATGCTGCCCCTCATTTAATGCAGCTCAATAATCCATTTTAGCTTCGATTATTCAGAAATTGCTAATAAGCCACATCGAAATTTCTTGCCTGCCAGACGATCTGCTAACACCTCTATGTTTTAACTTTTAAACTTTTCTCCTTTAACTTCAATCAAACATTTTCTCCCTCGAAACTCAACTTCTCTCAACTACCCTCTTCTTTTGCTTTCTTCTTTTTTAATCTAAATACATCAAATTCTCCATTCCACAAAGATAAAAACAGTGAAAGTTACGTCTTCTACTTCAACAAACAAAGAACAACCGTTCATATTAGTGAGCTATTCTTTTGTTCGTTCCTTTTTTTCCAATTATTTATATTTATAACTTCAAAAAATTCGTTTCTTTATCTCCTATTTATTACATTTTTCCCAATTTTATTCACTGTCCCCTTAAAAAATTTTCCTCGTCTTATTATTCTGACTATATCTACACTCCACTTTTTTAAGGTTCCCTGCTCGTTCTCTAGTGCATTCTTCCACTACTGAGGTACGATCATATTTATTTTTTCTCTATTGTTCCCGACTCACATGACATATTTCGGAATATCTTAAACCAAATTAAACAATATAGAACTGTGGTCAATAAAGTTACGAAATAATTTTGACATTTGTACACTTATTTGTTTATTTTAATGGCAGATATGGATTCCAGCTATTTCGAGCGCAAAAGATATTTAAAAAATTCCATAAAATAGACATACGATCGTCAAAATAAGCTAGATGAATTACTCATTAGATACCATGCATGAAATAAAAAAGCACATAATAGTTCACATGCTCTTTACTATATCGAGATGTATGAAACTGTTTGAATGATAGAGATCGCCAACAATCTAAAACAGGTGGCCATCCAGATGAGAAAATTTTATGAGAGATAAATTAAAAAGCTTATAGATTAAGCTATCTTTTAAATTTTATGTAATTAAAAATCTTTTTGTTTCCCATTTCAATTTCAATTAAATGCATTGGGCATTTTTACTGTGCATTTGTGCAGAATTACTCTGCTAGTATATACGTATGGCAAAGAAAATCTACATATAAATTCTCTTAGTAATGTCTGTATGTAGACCAAATCAAAATCTCCCGCGTATGTATGGATAACAATAAGAATATAGATAAATCTAGCTTTTATTGAAAATTGTCTCAAAACAAATGAAAATCTATTAGGATTTTATCTTTTACGTCTATTTTATTTTTAATTATTATTACTTAATTATTTTACTATGTATATGTATATGTATATTTTTCATATATGTATATATATTTATATAGGTCCATTGGAAACAGTTTTGCTACTACTTAAGAGTAAGATTGCATACTTCTAGGCCTCTCTAGATCCTCTTTGTTGTTGTAATTTTACTTTGTCATAGTTTTATCACTATTCTTATTTCTAGTGTTAGATATTATATCTTAATTAGAAGTTTGGTATAAAAAAAATCATCTTATGATTCCTATTCCACGTTAATTACTATATAAAAGCTAGATGTTTAATTTTACTAAGTATCCAACAGATATTTTTATTATGTAAATATTAAGAAACCAACTTTTTTATAATGAAATTAATTTGATAGGTCAAGGCGTTGTCATTAAAGTGATTAGGAAAAAGTTATTAAACTTACTATTTAACTTTTACAATTCTTTTTTTTTATATTTCTCACGAGATGTTTTAGGAGGGTCTCAAATATGGGAAGATACCTTTAAACCATCTACACTTAGACTAATTCCTGCTTGAACCGGATAGGTCTTTTACGAGAGACAAAGCTTTGACTTTAAATTTTAAACAACTGCATATATGAGGGCGATTTAAACCCGCAACCTCACTTAAGCCAAAAGAACCCTTTACTAATTCACATGCACCCTGAGGTTAAGAATTCTCGGATGGAGGTAGCCCTTTGCCAGACCATAGATGTAAATAACTCCATATGTGAGGCGTCTTATGAATAAATTTATAGAATTTTTATCTGCTAAGGCCATCCAACAACCAGGTTAGCGGTTCGGAGATGGCATGCAGATGGTTAGAGTGTAATTATAAGGAGAGATTATCCCAAACTTAAAATGATTAATCAAATATATATATATATAACATGCGGTATATATTAACACATAAACCCTGGAAAGTTTCAAGTCAAGTAAGAAATCTCGACTGACTAATTATTAAGAAAATTAAATATAACTGCCAAAGTTTAACACAAGTTCGGATCAATGACTCGGGCGAGAGATATGGACTCAAAATTTAACACAAGTGTAACCGATGAAATGGAACGCTTGAAACGGGTTCTTTCTGAGACCTTTTGTGTAACCATTTTTCTTTTCCTTCAACTTTTGTAGGGAGACGTGTTTACATCTTCATTGTGTCGTGCGATTGTCATGCTTTTGTCATGAGCTGAGAACCCGTTTGGTATAACTACCGTAAAGTGTATGCATGTTGAAGGTACAGATTTATTGCCCCGACTGCCACATGTATATAGTAAGGCTAGCTGGATAATACTTGTCTTGTATCTTTCCCTTTGTCTCTGGGCCTTTTTCATTTTCGAATTCTTCATTTCTGGATTTGACCTCTGCTGATTGTTTGAATCTATAATATAATTGTTAGCATATTTACCCCTGCTTCCTTCTACCTATCCCCTACCATATTTCTTAATCGAACGTTATTTCCACAATCAGTTAGACTTTGAACGGTACAAGAAAATAGTGACCATAAAGTAGGGTATATGCGTGCAATCCCGCTGGTAATATGCAATCTTCAGGCGAAGTGATCCAAAGAGAGGCTATCTTGGTAAGCCATAACTCCTCCATTCCATTTGGGTTAATGGAGAGAAGGAAAATAGACAAAGCTTCATATTAATATGTACAACAATATTTCAGTTAAATGAAGAGAAGGAAAATAGACAAAGCTTCATATTAACACGTATAACAATATTTCAGTTACTGTTAGATTACGTTAAATTAATCTTTTATTCTCAATTTTCATGTCGATAATTTTTTTCTATTCTCTTTTTAGGTTCTTCTAATTTGTTCTTGATTTGTCAACTTGTCTCGTGTATTTCATTTCCAAGTTTATACTTCTTTCTATTTTCTGACAAATGTTTAATAAACCTTACCAGTACTGTTTTGGGTAGCATTATCATTAATTTTCTTAATATAACAGACAAGTTTACTATTGTAACAGTATCATATTCAACAAGCATGGTTATTGGGCAACATGACGGATCAACTATAGATTTCTTACCAGAAGTGGTGTTCCTCCACTTTTGTCTTCCACTGCCTCAAATGATCTCGCCCCATAAATACCCTTCCTGGAGGCGTGTGTCCTCCACATTTCTCTGCCATCACCTTCCTCTCTTCACAGAACAAATTTTCTAACCATACATATCCTCTATTTGTTTTTGCTTCCATGGCAAGCCAGCGAGCATCTCCCAGTGATGCCAAATATGCTCTCCCTGCCAATGATCCCGAGCAACAAACACCCCTAGAGCTTCAAACCAAGGAGTTTGACTACTCAAAAAGAGCACAATGGCTAAGAGCCGCCGTCCTTGGAGCGAACGACGGTTTGGTCTCCACTGCATCACTTATGATTGGTGTGGGATCTGTAAAACAAGACCTAAAGTCCATGATACTAGCTGGGTTCGCTGGATTAGTTGCCGGAGCTTGTAGCATGGCCATAGGAGAGTTTGTGTCAGTGTACTCACAATTGGACATAGAGTTAGCTCAGACAAAGAGAGACAAACAAAGAAATGATCATCAAAATAGAGAAGAGGGAGAAAATAATGGACATGGAGAAAAGGAGAGCTTGCCAAATCCACTGCAGGCAGCTGCAGCCTCAGCTCTTGCGTTTTCAGTGGGTGCAATGATGCCCTTGTTAGTTGCATTATTCATAAAGGATTATAAGGTGAGATTAGGACTGGTGGTAGCGGCGGTCACCTTGGCTTTGTTTGTCTTTGGGTGGTTGGGGGCGGTGATGGGGAAGGCACCGCCAGTTAGGTCTGCCTTGAGGGTTTTGATCGGAGGCTGGGTGGCTATGGCTGTCACCTTCGGGCTAACCAAATCTATTGGAAGTATCTAGTTGACTATAAATTAATCTCGATCTTTGTGCACTTTCTTTGCTTTGATAATTTTTTTTTCTGTGCATAGGAAAGAGGATAAAGTGAAGGCGAAGGGTTTTTGTAAGAATGGAAGGTTATGTTGTCCCACCATGTATTTGGTTTGTGTGCCACTGCCAGAATAACGCTGCACTCTGCTTATAGCCTTATACCGAGGCGTCTAGTGCTGCTCCCTACATTCTCCTTTTCTAGTTGATGTTAGTCGACCAAAAATAATAGAAAGAAAGATTTAACGTCAAAAATACGAGTAATTCGATACAACTTTTTATTGATAACAAGTTTTGGAATTGATTGAACAATATTCTGTTTCAGTTTGACTGAAAATTTTAACTCTCTCTTGATTTGCTATTTATGTATAATTTATGAAATGCTGCTTCCTGAAAAGGTTATTTGTTTCCAAGTTTATGTGATACAGGTGACAACCTAAACAGGAAATATTCACTCATAACGCAGATTGTATAGGAAGACATAGAAGTGTTGGTCCTGCCAATTATAGGAAGCCGTTAAGACTGCCTATTTATTTATAGATATATATCACTAGAGCATTTCCAAGCATAGTGTGGCTTGAGCAGCTGATCAGAAATGAAGAATCTGTTTATTCAGTCAAAGTGAATTACATAACCTGTCAAAGAAAAGTTTGTTGAGTTTCCAATCAAATCTATACTTTGTCAGGTTGTCTTTATAGTCTAGCGTGACCAGGGTTACTAATTATTAAGTTGATTCTACTCACTCGAGCAGTGTCTTAAAACCTTGCATTTGTAGTTATTAAAACCTATTTGGTGACAATTTTATGCAAGTTGAAATACTTAGTATACTAACTTGCTAAGAAAATAAGTCAACTAAAAGTTTCTTTCTTTACCAAAACTCAAATCCTAATCAAGTCTTGACGCTATAAAATGTGAAATGATTCCCTATCAATTACAAGTAAAATTTGGTATTTGGTGGTCATCACTTGGTCATATGAAAAAGTTATGTGAACAAAGTGATTCAGGTTGACAGCTGGAGCTGTGGATTTAGGAGTTCAGATCCTTTGTCCAGTTTTATGGTGTCTTATTGTGTCCAATGAATCTCAGCCATTCATTTATGCGGATCCCACATTTATTTATATGGAGCCCACGCGGGACCCCGTATAAATGAATGGCTGAGATTCACTGAACACAATAAGACACCATAAAACTGGACGGAGGATTTGTTCTCTGAATTTAGAGGGGCTAATATTATGGCAAGTTATCTATCAAAGTGTCAACGTAATGCAATGGTAGAGGACAGAATAATCTAGTTGCTTAATTCATCTAAGATCTTCACTAATGAATCATGCTTTTAACTAATTAGTTCTCAAGGTCCCAAGGAGTGATGGTATGAAATCATCTAGAAGAAAACTCTGAATCCTAAAGCCTCATTTATCAGATGCTTAGTAGCCAAATATAGGCTAAGAACCAAGGAAATACCATTCGGGGGTTTAGAGGATCATTTGTGTGTTATATGCGAAATTGTTCCAAAAACCATACCTCACCTCTTTTTCCAATGTCAATATTCTAGTTCTATATGGTCTTTCATTCAGCAACTACTGAATTATTGCCGTAGAGAAACAAAATAGAGTGAAATGTTAAGTTGGGCTAATAAGATGTCTTGTACGATGGGAGAGGACGAGGATTTTCTAAAGACTACATTCAATTGCGCTGTTTTTGTAATATGGAGGAAGAGAAATCACAGAATATTCAAAGAGATTTCACTAGAGAAGCAAGTGGTAGCTTTTATTACCAGATGGCTAAAGGATACTGATAAGTGCAAATGTAAGGTAACAGTAGTAAAAATGTAACTACGGGTGTGATAGCCCGAAAAATTGTATTGAAAAGGTTTATAAAAGCTGACACCGACAGATTTCAGAACTCTACCTTTCTCAGTAATGTCATCATTCAACTACAATATTCCCCCATGCTCTCTCCTTCCCTCCCTGTCTATATATAGGCTACTTTGTATAAC
>JAOTAZ010000006.1:12534839-12557789 GCA_025629785.1 Erythroxylum oxycarpum
AAAATAATTTATGGTCAATTTATTTATTATTTAAACTAGGAGGGACTATATTTTATTTTTATATGGAGTGATTTCATTTCAGATAAAAAAAAGTTCTATGTTTATGAAATATTCATATTGACATTAATGTTAGTTAAGTGTAAGAGAAAACATAAACCTTATCAAAATCTATATATAGACTTTGTTGAAAGAACATGCATGTAGATTAATATAGGCACTTGTATTAAGAATTAGATGAGGCACTAAACGCAGACCTACATAATTATTTTGGTAAGAGGATGACCTTTTTTATGAATTTTTATAGAACTTAATACAGTCTTAAATGGGTTAATCACATAGAAATATCAATTAATCATTTGAGAAATAGGTGATTATATATCTAAAGGTGACAATTCATTGCACTAAGAGACTTTTTTGAACTAAATCATGTAATCTCTAAATAATTGAATCAATGATCAAGATGATGTTAGGGGAATCCGATTTTAGATATTATATTTTATTTGATTTCATTTTATTGCTTACTTGCTTATTTATTTCTAGTGATAACTTGATCTATTTACTATAACTTAGAATTAGGCCAATCAATCACTCTTATTTGATGTCTAGATAATTAAAAAAAAAAGGGCTCAACTTAGTATTTACTTTATCCTTATGGGATTGATAGTTTCTTATTATTATACTGTTACAGAACAATATGACCACTTTCTTGTAGTCTTGCACTAAGATAGCATAGAAAACATCAATCACTAATTCAAGCTCATATAGATCTAAAAGTATGAAAAGGAGGCATTATTGATAGTCAAAGTGGAAAAAAAAGAAAGAAAGGCATCTAGAAATTCTTAAGATTCTAAGAAGACTAGGGCTAATTAATATTGGAAAAAAAGAGAGCAAAAGATGAAAATGATGAAGAGAGTAAAATGATACAATTGTGCCCTAAAAGGTCATTTTACTTTGTTGTGAGCCTAAGAAGTTACAATATATAACAAAGATGAGTACATTTTACTTGTTTCTAGTTTTATTTTTCTAACTAAACCATATCCCTTTTGGATTGCATACTTATGAGACATAAATCATATAGCAGAAGGAAAGAGATGCCTTCATAGAATTTCAGCAAGTTCTACATAAGACAAACTGGATATGTGTATGAGAAAACTGAAAAGTTGAGGTCTAAAGGATAGGCATCCACAAGTTAGTAATTTATGGTGGCCTTTACCATATATGTTGTGCTTTATAACCCTAAGATCAACATATTCCTTGTTTTTCATTATTTTAGTTAAGCTTAGATTCAATATTAGTTTCCATAATAGTGGATTATGATCTAAACTTTTATTAGTACTTGGAATAGATGAACCTTAGGATAGATCTTGTAGTGATTTTATTTTAACTTAATTTGTTATTGAGCTTTATTGAGATTCAATTATGTGCCTTAATTATCCTTAAATTAATAATACTAACATATTATTTCATTTATGGTTTCTTTGAATTAAAATTGATAAATCCTCTTATATGAATATATCTACCATAATTGAAAGAAGTTGCATGGAAACCTAGGATAGATTTATATAAATTTTTTATATTAGTGTCAAAAATAATAAAGGGATTCACAAATAGATTAATGCAATCTTAGGGGTTTTAACTAGAATAGATTTTAGTTAATCAACCAAGGGTTTGTTGTTAATTGTATGAACCAAAATATTAACTTAAGATAGGAATTTTCATGGTCTAATAAACTATATGTTAAATTGTAGCGTGAAATCATGATTGCATGAGAAGTCCTTGGGGGATTTGAAGTCCAGGTACCTTTCTCTTCATTGATTGTTTATGAGTTTAATCTTTTTTTTTACTTTATCAATTATGTTGATTCATTATAGTTCATTATTTTAATTTTACATTTGGTTGAGTATCATTACAACAATTTGTTATACTAGATAATAGAAAGACAGTAAGTTCTAGTAACTTTAGTCCTCATTGGATCAATCTATACTTTTCAATGCTAGTTATGGCTACATCGTGCATTTAGGATTAGTGGTATTAGAGCCCATTTTATGGGCCATCACTCTCTTATATGATATATAATGGAAGTTACCATCACTTATGATGGTGATATGTTGAACTCACCGCATAGAATTACTCTTATTGTAAGTCAATGATGGGGGACCATTTATTTTGCAAAGATTTGCATAAACCAAAGGAAAAACCAGTAAATAATGTGAGCTTTTAAACCGAAAAGTAGTGGCCATGATTTGTAAGTTTATCAACGGAAGCTTATTCAAGTGTGTTGATATACACCAACACCTATGAATTATAGGCAAAACTCAAGTCAATAATTTAAAAGAAGACACCTCGAAACAAAATCCACCTTGTAAGATGGTTGGTCAAGTTGAAATATAAGGACGATCAAAGTATGATTGAGCACTTAGGCTATGTTTAGTTTAAAATAAGGTTTTTAATGGAATGGAATAAATTATAATGGAATGGAATGGAATGTAAATGGATGTAATATTAGAAAATTGTTGTTTGAGAGGGATGGAAGGGTTCATAATGTGATATAGTGAAATGTTGTTTGAAAGAAGGGTTTATAATGTAAGATAGTAAAAGTTGTTTATCATTTTATATTCCATCCTAAGCCTTCCAAATCAGAGGTTTCTCATTTTTACTATTTAAGATGGAATGAGATGTAATATAAAACCCTCCTTTTCCATCCTATTTCATTATAAACCCTCCCATCAAAAAATGGAATAATATTCCATTCCATTAATAAACCCATAACCAAACATAGCCTTAAACACCTTTAAGGGGGATTATAAATTAACAAATAAAATTTGAGATGAAGATTGATAATAAGCTATAGGCCTTGCTACTTCTCAGCTTGCTACCTAAGTGTTGGGATACTCTCATTTTCACACTTAGCAACTTGGCCCCAGAAGAAAAATCAATATAAACACCATCATTGAAAATCTATTAAAAGAGGAAGCTAAGAGAAAGGAACGTGGCATATCAATACAATTTAATATTAATATTGTTGAGAACAGATGAATAATTGAGACTCATGAAAGGAGTATAAGCAAAAGTCATGATAAGTCAACAGGGTGATTTAAATCATATTCAATAGTCAACTGTTACTATTATGGCAAGCCTAGTCATACAAAAATTGAATGTCAAAATCTCAACTGAGATTAGAAGAACGAGACTATTAAGCCAGACGAGGCTAACCTAAAAAAGAATGAAGAGAAGAGTATAACCACTATGAAAAAAAATCATAATGATGACTTCCTCACAGGAAGAAGACAACGATCTTAACATCACCTATGATGATAGTTCATAGATTATTGATTTGGGTTCCTACTTTAATGTAACTTCACTTAGAGAGTTCTTCTCAACACATCAAATTGACGATTTTAGTATAATTAAGATGGAAAATCAAGTAACTAGTAAGATCTTCGGAATCGGTAATGTTATACCAATGACTAATATATATAGGGTGCAAGCTTGTATTAAAAGATGGAAGACATGTTGCTAATGTATGCCACAATTCTTATCTCTACTGAAAAGCTTGACTATGTCAACTATATGAATTAATTTGGCATGAAAAAAGGGAAACTTTTAAGTAAAAACAAGAACATCATAAGAGGAAGAAGTGAAGGATCACTACACTTTATACAAGCAAAGTTGTTATGTAAAAGAGAAGCCAATGTTGCCCATGAAAACTTATGTCTCGGGTTATGGCATAATAGGTTAGGGCATATGAGTGAGAGGGGTTACAAATACTCATTTATAAACAACTCCTTCTTGATATGAAAGGTAAAACACTTAAACCATACACTCATTGTCTTCTTAATGATTGAAAAATCAATTGGCAGTATATATATTTTATTACTTTTATTGATGACCATTAGAGAAAGATTTGGATGTATTTATTGAAACCAAAAGATTATACTCGAGGCATTTAAGAAGTTACATGCTAAGGTGGAATGCAAGACAAGTGGAAATTTGAAACGTATTAGAGTTGATAACGATGTAGAGTGTCGTGGCCTAGTTAAAGAATATTGTAAGGCATTAATAATCAAGCTCGAGAAAACATCACCAAAGATACCAATTAAATGGTGTAGTTGAGAGAATTAGTTGGACTATTGAGCAAAAGGGTCTTATGCATAATCTCTTATATCACCCTCCCAAAGTCATTTTGGGAATAAGTCGTAAGGACAACCATTAATATTATCAACCACTCTTTTAGGTCCTTTGGATGGAGATATCCTAGATGAATTATAGATGGGAAAGAAGTTATTATATGACCATTTTAAGGTGTTCATATTTCATTTATTTATTTGCATCCTTAAGGATGAATGCTCTAAACTTGGCTCACGACAAGATGAGTTGGGGTATCAACTATGAGATCTTATAAATAAGAACATTTTAAGAATTTGAGATGTTGTATTTTTTAAAAGATTAGACCATTCAAGATTCTAAGCAATTAGAGAAACCTAAACACAAGGTCAATACTTACTCTAATCATAATTTATCTCCTGTGGTACACGATAATCTAGGGGCATAAATCAATGAGACAAATCATGATGAAGCTAATGATATGCATGATCATATAGAGTGTTCAACGTAGGAGTTTTAATCAACTGAGAGAAATGACACAAAACTTATTTATTCTGGTGAGTTAGAACTTATAGAATAATCCCAATTATGGAGATCACCTAAAGAGATACAATCATGCACTAGATATAAGAGGAGATATAATCCTAGCACGAGAATCACACTTATCATTTAATAGAGTTACCTAAAGGCAAATGAGTCTTGAAGAACAAATGGGGTGTACAAGATTTAAACTTAATAGATCAATCCATAAACAAGGTATAAGGCTAGAATCATCGTTAAAGGGTGCAATAAAAAAAAGGAGTTTATTTAAAGAGATCTTTTCACCTATGGTAAACATGTCATCTATCCGTGTAGTTTTTGGTCTAGCTGAAAGACTAAACTTAGAGATTGAATAACTTAATGTCAAGACAAAATGTAAGAGGAAAATTGTTGCAGTTAAGAAGACATTGAGAAAATCATTTTCCATAAAAGATTTAGGATTAACAAAGTAGATCCTTAAAATAACAATAACTTAGGATCATTCCATAAGGTTATTTTGGCTATCTTAGGACTGATACATTGAGCAAGTTCTTAAGAGATTCAACAAAGTCCAATAAGTGAGAAGGGAAAGGAAGAAATGGGAAAGATCCCATATTCATCTACAATTTGTAGCCTCATTTACATCCTCATATATACTAGGCCTAACATTTCATATGTCATTGATGTTGTGAGTCGATTCTTGTCTAATCCCATAAAAGAACATTAGGAAATTATGAAATAGATACTTCGATATCTCTGAGGTACAACCAAAGGTGCTTATGTTTTAGGAGAAGAAAACCTACGTTAGAAGGATAAACAGATGCTAACAAGGTTGGAGATGTCGATTCCAAAAAGTTAACATCATAATATTTGACTTTTGCAAGGTTGGGTCATGATAATCAAACCTCTAAAAGCGTATAGCACTTTTTACCATAGAGGTTGAATATATCGCAGCTACATAAGCATGTAAGGATATATTATGGATAAAACATTTCATCTATAAATTTGGTAGTATACCTAGTCAAGAACTCCACCTCTCACTCTTGTACCAAGCATATTAATATTCTATGATTTTTGTGGTGTTGGTAGAGTGATCCCTAATTTAAGTTAAGAAGGGAGAAATTTGTGGGGATTTCTTTCATAATTATTGGAACACCACAAGTTAATTAATGATTTTGGTGAAGATTTATTAATATAAAAAAGGAACCGAGATCAAATTAATAATATTGGTGGAGATTTGCTAATATAAAAAAAAAAAGCCAAGGAATAAGTTAATAGTGTTAGTGAAGATTTGCTTATATAAAAAAAAAAAAGGGGGGGAACAAATGATGATTTGCTATAATACTCAATACAATAGAAGAAATCTTTTGAAGGTACATCAAATCCATTATAAATAAGAGCATTTTGAGAGACCTCTGGCAACCATGATACGAACGAGAGTCAAACTCTAGTAGAGAAAAAGAGTCTCGCTTTAGAAAATGAAGAGCTTAAGAAAATATTTAAACTTTTAAGATTTGAGTGTGTGCGTGATCCACCACAAATTGCTGAGGTATTCAAGCCACCACAAATTGCTGAGGTATTTAAGCGATATAATCCATAGGTTGGGAAGCTAACATCTGGTGTAAGTTAGATAAGAAATTATTGTAATATTATTATATTATAGTGGAAGATCCTTTGGACCTTTGATCTTATAATGTTGCCTTTTGTATTAGAGAGTTTTTCTATATAAAAAATTTATTATCCTCTATTTGTTTTGGAATTCGATTTTCTATCAATCAAAGAAGAACAAGAGATTTTGGTTATCTACGCATCCCTTTCCCAATAATACATACATGACCAAAAAACAAAGAATTTAAGATGGTTATAATAAACAAAATCCACTCACCTAAATGAATCACTGAAAATAAAACAATAAAAAAAGCTAATTAAGCTACTGTAAAGGGAAGAAATAAAGAATCATGAATGAAAATAAAACAATAAAAAAGCTAATTAAGCTACTTTAAAGGGAAGAAATAAAGAATCATAGACACATAAAGAATCTTATAAATAAAAAATGAAAAGAAATAATTAGTATTAAAAGAAAATTAACAGAGAAATAATTAGAATTAAAAGAAAAATTTACAAAGTAGAAAAATACTTACAAGAGATCAACTTTTTAAGAAAAACAGTAACTTTCGCTGTTTTAAACTCGACGGGAGAGAGGGAAAAAATTGCCAAGTTGGGCTTCTAAGGACAAAAAAGAGTATTATCACGAGGAGGGGAAGGGAGAGCTGCAGTAAATAGACTAAAAGCTAAAGACTTTTTAATAGATACCGCGGACAGCGCACAGATGAAGACCAGCGAAGAGATGAATGATAGACGGGACGGCTCACATGAAATGGGTCACGAGCTTTTGTTGGCCAGATGACATAAAGGTAAGGAAGGGAAAAATTAAGGCTCAAAAGTGGGAGTTAGTTTAGGAAAACGAGTGGGTCATGAATTATGAGCTAAGTCCATCAGTCTATGTGGGTCGTAAAATTTCTGAATGTTCATAACTTTTATTGAAAATGGTTTCATTAGTTGCATTAAAAAAAATACTTTTCTTTTAAAAGAGTTAACATTTATTTTAAACTTTGTTGTCCCAATTTTTTAAAAAATAAGAAAAAAATGAAAAAGGAAAAAAATCAGAAAAACTCCCTCCATAAATTGCTTAAAATTTCTGCCATTGGATTCCGGTGAAAATGACATTATATTATTCTCTAGGCAGGCTCCAATTTTCAAGCCAACGATGCGCACAGCATCTCATTCTTCTCCACTTTGAATAAAGGAGAAATGTGTATACGTAATTGCAAGGTAACGTCTTCGTGCCTGACTTCAATCGCCCAATGGCTTCGAAAGTAATTAATAGTATGGAAAAGCGAACGGGAATAACATATTTACAATTGGTAAAAGAATAGAAAGAAATGTTTAAGAAAGGACCTCCAAGTCCACCACACTCATCCTCATCCTCGTCCTGTGTCCTGTGCTGATGAAGCAAAGCAGAGTCAGCACGCAGTTATCTGAGCTGCCATCTTCAGGAAAGGGTAGAAATTAACAAGAACCCAAAAAACAACCTTATAACCGTCGAATAATAAGACAGCAGAGAGGCGTTATCCTGAGCGACGGCCACACACCTCAGTCCTCAGTGCCACGCCTCCACGTGTATCAGATAGACCATACCTCTTATATAACTATATATATATTATTTACACATAAGATGATTTACACACATACACACTCCTCTTACTCCTACGATGGATCACGCGGCCGACGCTCACCGCACCGATTTGATGACCATAACCAGGTACGTTTTGACCGAGCAGTCCAGACACCCTGAGTCGCGTGGTGACTTCACTATCTTGCTCAGTCACATTGTCCTCGGCTGCAAGTTCGTTTGTTCTGCTGTTAACAAGGTCTCTTCATCTTCCTTTCTTTCTTTATAAATAACCCATTACCATTACGTAAATGTTCGTTTGCGTCTGATCATATTGATTTCAATTTGATTGGTGCAGGCGGGTCTTGCCAAGCTCATAGGACTTGCTGGGGAGACCAACGTTCAGGCAAGTTAATATTTTTTTTCCATTTGCTCCCAAGATTTCTCCTTTCTCATTGATTTATTATTAATTCTTCTGGGTTGTCTTCATAACAGGGTGAAGAGCAAAAGAAACTTGATGTCCTTTCTAATGAAGTTTTCATTAAGGCCTTAGTCAGCAGTGGACGAACTGTAAGTTTCAGGATTATCTATTTAAAAGTGCTTTTTCCCCCCGGAAATTAACAGATTTCATTAAAGAAATATATATACATTCTAGATTACAAAAGATCTAGAATAGCCCAAAACTTCTAGATTACATAGAGTTGTGGTTCCTAGTAATCATCTACATCTTGAAATCTATGGGATACTTATGAGACCACATAAGCCAGAATTACTCCAATCCCCATCTACTCTTCATACTGCCTCTCAGCTTTGCTGCTATCCCTCTTTCTAACATGGCCAATCTGTAGTGCAGAAAAATGAGCTGCAATTTAAAAGTGCTTTGTTTTAATAGCTCATGTAAGTTTCAGGATTGTCTGTTTAAAAGAGCTTTTTTCGAGTACCTTCTGTAAGTTCCAGGATTACCTGTTTAAAAGAGCTTTTTTTCCGATACCTTTATCTGTTTGAAAGAGCTTTGTTTCAATACCTCCTCTAAGTTTCAGTATTACTTGTTTAAAAGAGCCTTGTTTCAATATCTCATGTAAGTCTCAGGATTATCTGTTTAGTGCTTTGTTTCAATATAAGTCTCAGGATTATCTATTTAAAAGAGCTTTGTTTCAATACCTCCTGTCAGTTTCAGGATTATCTATTTAAAAGAGCTTTGTTTCAATACCTCCTTTAAGTTTCAGGATTATCTATTTAAAAGAGCTTTGTTTCAATACCTTCTGTAAGTTTCAGGATTACCTACTTGAAAGAGATTTGTTTCAATATCTCCTCATTTCGTTTAACGATTTTGAGTTATTTGGCAGTGCATCCTTGTCTCAGAAGAGGATGAAGAGGCCACGTTTGTTGAGCCTGCTAAGCGTGGAAAGTATTCACCATCCATCCTCTTGCTTTCTCTTCTTTCTTTTAGGTTGCAAATTCTGGACTCTTTTTAAGCTTAAATGTTGTATACATCCCATGTGAACAGGTACTGTGTTGTTTTCGATCCATTGGATGGATCTTCCAACATTGATTGTGGAGTTTCCATCGGCACGGTATACACATCATGCAGAATCATTCTACAGGATATTTACTTTTCTGTCCATCTATTACTTGCACTTAAATTAATGGTTTTTGTTTAGAATAACTTGAGGTTGGAGTTGTGTATTGAGTCTCTTCTCCTTCATCCAGATTTTTGGGATTTACATGGTGAAGCAGGATCATGATCCAACTCTAGAGGATGTCCTGCAACCTGGAAAGAACATGTTGGCAGCTGGCTATTGCATGTATGGAAGCTCTTGTACGGTATGAAGAGCGACACTCAGTAACATTCTAATACCCAGTTTTTTGTCCATTAATGTTTTTTTCTCATACCTATAGCATCTGGGTTAGGGATGGCCTGGATATTAATTCTTTTAGGTTGTCTTTGGTTAAGGCATCAAAATTTGATTCATGAAGTTTCTCGATGGCCGGTTTAAATTAAGGATCATCATGCGCTCAACTTATTGCAAAAGGATGGTTTATTATGCAGCTTGTGTTGAGTACCGGAAGTGGTGTTAATGGATTCACCCTTGATCCATCACTTGGAGAGTTCATACTTACTCACCCTGATATCAAGGTACCTTTGATTCTAATTGTTGGACTAACTGTTTAAGATTATACCAATTTATCGATATGTGATCTATGTAACAAAGACAAAGAGCAAAGCTCTTAAACCTGCTAAAGAAAAAAAATACCTGTTTACTAAGTTGTTAGTACTTGTAATTACAACAATACTCCTTAACCATGAAACTTGACTTCAATTGCTTTTGGAATTTACTTTTGCGTGGGCAATTTTTTTTTACTGTTTAATCACTTGATCGTGCTTTTAAGCTACAATATTAATTGTGTATTTTTAGGTTTTTCTGTGTAATTTTCTAGTATGGAAACAGGGGATGAACTGAGGACCCCTTTATGGAGGTGTATGGTTTGAATGAGTCTGTGAATAAAAGTGCATCCTTGTTTTAAATGCAAATGAAACTTCTGGTGCTACTTGAATCAGATATGCCTGATGATTCTAAAATTCATGCTTCTTGTTATAGATTCCAAAGAAAGGAAAGATTTATTCAGTAAATGAAGGAAATGCTAAGAATTGGGATGGTCCAACAGCGAAGTATGGAGCATTCTTTAAAGTAATCTTGTGGTTTTCAGTTGATTATTTAGTATTTACTGAAGTTCATTGATATAATCTGGCTTTAGGTATGTGGATAAATGCAAATTCCCGAAGGATGGTTCTTCACCAAAATCTCTGAGATACATTGGAAGGTGTCATGGACATGTCTCATAACAATTAATTCATCTATCTTTGACCTTATCACTTCTTTATGTTAAATGAAGATACCATTCTATTACAAATGATAAGAGAGTGTTAGTGATCATTCATTCATGAGTGTTTGTGATATGGGTCCAAGCGTAGGTTCTAGTCATGGGACGATCCACCAGGGAGTCCTCTTGATTTCCCTTGTTGCAGTTCTTCCCTTTCCTAGAAGCCCTATGTTTCTACGCAAGAGGGAGACCTGTCTGTGACAAGATCTCTTCCTCTTAAGCAATATTTCTATGATAAATTGTCTAATGCTTTATTCATAAATAGTGTAGCCTTATACAGAGGTTGGTTACATTAGTTTATTTAAGAAGTTCCTTAAATAGGACTTCGAACAAGAATAGGAATGACTAATGTAGAAATAGGAATGCTGACCTACTAGTTATCATACTAAATATTTAAATAGACTCCTAAGCTAAGATGTTGCAAATCTCCCATTTTAAAGGGATGTTGCAAACCTCCTATCAAATCTCCTATTTTAAAGGGCCGATCGTCTTCCTGCTATGTTTCGTACCCACAAATGCATCCTTGTCCACATCATTACTCCCCTCCTCGACAAGGAGCTTGTCCTCAAGCTCGAAGTGTTGATGAGCATGTTGGAAATCTGAAACTCTTCCCCTCGTAGCTTCTTCAGCGTGCAATCCGAGCCATTGCACCAAAATCTCGCGCACGCCACGGTTTAGGCAGGACCAAAATACCATATACGGTGTAGGGACAACCTTGCCATTAGAATGAGGTGGAAGGGGGGCAACAGAAACGGCTGTGACCGCATTAAAAGCCTTAAGCTGAGAGACTTGGAACACATCATGAATTTTGCTGCCCAAAGGTTAGGCGAGCTGATAAGCCACCTGTCCAAGCCAATTTAGCACCTGAAAAGGACCATAAAACTTAGGAGATAATTTCCTAGAATTTCTTGGTGCCACAGTAAACTACCGATAATGTTTTAGATGGAGCCAAACCAATCCCCTGTTGAAAAACCAAGTCTCGGTGCTTCTCATCATAACCTTGCTTCATCCGAGTTTGTGCATGTAACAACTTGCTCCGAATTTCAGCCAGCACTGCATCACGTTTCCACAGAGCAAGATCTACAATCTCCACCTTTTCATAGGATAAGAGATGAGGAGGCTCTCTCCCATAAACTACCTGGAAGGGGGTAGTTCGCAAAGAAGAGTGAAAGGAGGTATTATAATAATACTCTGCCCACGCAATCCAATCCACCCAACTTCTAGGACGATCCCCCACAAATCACCTAAGATACATCTCGATGGTGTGATTGACTGCCTCAGTCTGTCTATACCTGAGGATGATAACCAGAAGAGTGGGCCAATCGAGTCCTATACTGGCAAAAGAGCTCCTTCCAAAACATGCTAGTAAAAACCACATCATGATCACTAACAATAGACTCAGGCAAGCCATGTAAACGAAATACTCGATCAAAGAATACCTAGGCCACCAAACTAGCTGTGTATGGGTGGGCAAGGGGAAGAAAATGTGCATTACCACCCACCTTAGAAGGCCCTCAATAAAATCTGTTGAAATGTTAGCCCATATTTGCACCAGCACCTCCAAGGGCTGCATAAGTCCCGCTGGGTGTAAATTCTCCCACTTATTCCACAGACACACTTGACAGTTCTGAGTGAACTCCCCAATGGCAGATTTCATGCCTTGCCAATAAAATCACTTTTAATTTGCTGAGTAGTCTTTTGAACCCCTTCATGAGTAGAATTATGTATACTTTCAATTACCAAATTAATCAATAAAAAAGGAGGGCAAAGTTATACCAGGTTAGCGTAGAAAATTAGGCCTTCCAGTACATACCAATCAGCACCGGTTTGTCCCTGCAGAATCTGGTCCTTGAGTTGCTATAAGTCATCCAAGGAGGCCACCTCTGCTTGAACTCATAAAAAAATTTCACCTTAGGCCAAAAGATGGCACACAACAGTGCTGAATCGTCTTCCTTTCGAGATCAAGCATTAGTCGCATGGTTGAGCACGTTAGGGCGATATTCGACCCTTAAATTGAACCCCAAGAGCTTCCTCACCCAATGTTGTTGTGGCAATGTAGATAGCCGTTGTTCCAAGAGATACTTAAGGCTGTAATGATTTGTGCGGATGAGGAAAAGACGTCCCCATAAATAAGGCTGCCAATGCTGTACTGCCTTTGCGAGCCCAATGAGCTCCCTATTAGAAGCCCTTTTTGTTGGAAAATGGCCTTGATGCCGCCCCCAGAAGCGTCACATTCTACCGCGAACTCTTCGTTAAAGTCTTGTAATTGTAGCATTGGAGAAGTGGAAAGTTCCTCCTTTAACTTGGCAAAGGCAGATTCAGCCTTTGGGCTCCAGTGGAAGGAATTCTTCTTTTGAAGGTTTCTAAGTGGGGCTGTGATGACCCCATAATCCTTAATGAACTTGTGGTAATATCCTGCTTAGCCCTAAGAAGCCTCGCAATGCTCTTACCGATTGTGGTGGTGGCCAAGTTGTGACTGCCTACTCTTTAGAGCTATCCATGGAAACCCCTACACTATGCACAACATGACCTAAGTATGCCACTTGAGTTTCCCCCAAGGCACACTTAGATTTCTTGACAAAGAGATGGTGAGAGCATAATAAATCCAAAACCGAGCGTAGATGCTACATATGCTCAACCCAAATCTTACTATAAATTAAAATGTTATAAAAGAAAAAACCAACACGAATTTGCGCAAGTAAGACTTAAACATCATATTCATCAAGGCTTGAAAAGTTGATGGAGCGTTGTGAGATTGAAAGGCATTACCAAAAATTCGAAATAGCCGTGATGAGTGCGAAAAGCAGTCTTTTCCACATCCCTTGGATCCATCCTCACCTGATGGTAGTTGATCGAAAATCGAGCTTATTAAAGTACTTAGCACCATACAATTCATCCAACAACTCGTCTTCCACAGGTTTGGGAAACTTATCCTTGATGATACGAGAGTTTAACTCCCGATAGTCAATTTAGAATCTCCACGGCCTATCGTGCTTCGTGACTAAAAGTACGGGTGAGGAGAACAATGACCGATTAGCCTAAATAATGCCTTGTTGTAGCATCTTACCGCATTGTCTCTAAATTTCATACTTCTAAAGGTGGGGGTACTGATATGGCCGAGTTACAACTTGGCCAGAACCCGATTAAAGAGTGATTCGGTGATCATAATGTCTAGTGGGGGTTAGGCTAGCTGGTTCTTGGAAGAGATCCAGAATTCTGCCAAGATTTTCTCCAAGGCTACGGCCCGCTGCTCCTGAACCTGCACAGCATGCACCTGGATGCTTCCTTCCACCTTCTGGCCGCATCACTCCACGTTTTTCCTTGCTAGCTCAAAGCTCATGGTCAGGGACTTAAAATCCCATAGAATTGGACCTAAAGTACGCAACCATTTCACACCCAACACCAATCAAATCCTTGTAATGGAATAACCAATAAATTAGTTAAAAAGGAGTCATGAGCACCTAGAGTAACATGGCTTCACATATGCTTGAGCTAGGGACCCGCTCCCTGTTAGCTACAGAAACTTGTATACTTGGTTATTGTTGAACCTTTAATCCAATTTGTAGGGCAGCCGCTTCACTGATGAAGTTGTGCGTGCTCCCTGAATCTACCAATACTAGCATCGGATTTCCTGCCACAACTACCTCTAGTTGCATAGTTTGGGCGTTCTTGATTCTAGTGATCGCATGGAGGTAAATTTCGACTTCCCTAGGGGCTGCTTGGTCATCTTCCTCCTTCGGGTCTGCCACTTCGAGCCAAAATAGCCGTTTACACTTATGTCCCCCTGAGTATGGCTCATCACAATTAAAACAAAGTCCCTTTGCTCGTCTTTTGCTCATCTTCTCCCTTGAAAAACGCTTGAAAAACAAGGTTGGGCTACTTCCTATGTTGGAGACCGATGCTGGGGAACCTCCCAAGGGTTTGCTGTCTCAATTGTTAATAGTCGCAGGGCTGGCCCAAGAGCTTTTGACTATTGCCCAAGCTGAAGTGTTGCTTTTGGCTCTGCCTTGGTAGAAGTATGCCGAGCTCCCCCTCCCTAGTCCATCAACTGCTTCCTTTCAAAAGCCCTTGCCTTGTTCATGTCTATCCCTAGCGTGTTCAGCCTTTGCATCTCCACATCTATCCGCATCCCGTCAACTAATCCCGTTATAAAGAGGCCCACCTATTGTTCGTGTCAGAGACCAGCGGTGCGCGCTAGTAAGGTTTGAAATTGACGCTCGTACTCCTCAACAGTACTCGTCTGTTTAAGATTGGCTAATTCTCCTAGCGAGTTAGTGCTTAAGGGGGTACCAAATCTTGTGTTGCATTATGACTTGAAGTCCTCCCACGACATTCCTGGTATTTCCTGTTCCACTTGGTAATACCAAATTAGGGCCTCCTCGGTCAAGTGAAATGCAACCAAGCCTACTCAATCCTCTTCTGCCTTCTGTTGACTCTGAAAAAACTGATCGTAGCAGTGCAACTAAACTAGAGGGTCCTTTGAACCATTGTAGGTGGGGAATTCTAACTTCAAGTAACATGACACTATCCAAGCCTCGGGATGCCCTTCATTTGGCTTGTCCCCGTGGCTAGCTGAAGCATGGCTGCTTTTTCCCCCACGCCCATGCCCCCAATGATTGGGTTCCCTTCCTAGCTCCCTAAACCTGCTATTCATCTCTTCAAATTGGGCAGTCGAGTTCCTCTGCTAGAGCTCCTCCATCTGCTGGAAACGTTGATAAACCCTTTGCATAAACACCCTGAGCTTATTATGGATATTCCCTGACCTATTGCTCTCAGAAAAGGGACACGAGCATGTACTAAACACCCACTCAATTTGTATGTGTCTTATTCCTCTTTATCTCCTCACCATCAAACTTTCCTTGCTAATCTTCATGCTATTCCTATTCCCAAAACATTGTCTGAAGCATTAGGGGATGAAAATTGGAAAAAGGCTATGCAGGTTGAGATGGATGCACTTGAGAAGAACAACACTTGGGATCTGGTGAGACTACCTAATGGCAAGAGGCCTGTTGGATGTCGATGGGTGTTTACTGTGAAGTATAATTCTGATGGCACATTAGAAAGGTACAAGGCCAGACTAGTAGCTAAAGGATATACTCAAACTTATGGGATTGATTATCTGGAGACTTTTGCTCCTGTGGCGAAAATGAATACAGTCCGCATTTTAATATCATTAGCTGCCCATTTTTCTTGGCCACTTCAACAGTTTGATGTTAAGAACGCATTTCTTCATGGTGATCTTGACGAAGAAATATATATGGAGATTCCTCCAGGCTTTGCCTCACCGACAAAAAAGGGTATGGTATGCAAATTGAGAAAGGCCTTGTATGGACTCAAACAATCACCACGAGCTTGGTTTGGACGGTTTACTAAAGTCTTGCTCTCCTTGGGATACAAGCAAAGCCAGGGCGATCATACACTATTTGTGAAACATTCTGTTTCAGGGGGAGTGTGCAGTCTTCTTGTATACGTGGATGACATTATTGTCACAGGAGATGATGTTGAAGGGATGGAAAACTTGAAACAACAGTTGGTGAAGGAGTTTGAGATCAAAGACCTTGGGAAGCTCAAATACTTCCTTGGTATTGAGGTTGCTCGCTTTAAGAATCGAATTTTCATCTTAGAGTTTTCCTTGCACGAAAACTAGTTCAAATTAGTTCCTAACTTTATGACCAAATGATCGTGAGTTCAAATCCTACCACCCACCTATTATTTAGCACAAGATAGAGTGAGTCTGTGCAAGTTTCAAGCCCAAAGGGCTTTCAGTTGAGGGGGTGCGTTAGTGAATATATAAAACCAATTAAGTTGACCTCACACAAAAGCTTAAGCTATTGTGGTGAAACGGTCACTTAACATGGTATCAGAGCCCAACAAGATAGTCTAATTTCCTAACACCAAATTCATTAGCTTATGTATTATTTGAACCAACGATCACAAGGTTAAGAGCTAAGACAAGAAATGTCAAAAAAAATCTCATTTTTATTGAAATCATTGTTCTTCTTTTAAGATTGTATTTCTACCTGATCTCTAAATGTTTTAATTAGCTTTTAATACACTCTTTTAGCTCCAAACTCATTTATGCTACAAACTCCTTGCTTTTTTCTTCCTTCTAATTTTCTCTTCTTTTAATAAATTGAATCCTAAATTGTATGTTTAACGTAGTCCTAACATGAGATTGTGTGAATGCTATATTACTTTCTCATATTCTGAAACTTTTTATATGGATCATCATCGCCAATACACAAGATTGTGTTAATGCTATATTACTTTATCTCATATTCTAAAACTTTTTATATAGATCATCATCGCCAATACGCGAGATCATGCAACATTATGTTGGTGAATATGGTTTGAACATGGGAACATGTTGGTTGAGTAAGGGGAAACGTAATTGGTTGAGTAAGGGGAAACGTAATGTCCCCATTTGAAACATAACTTCAATACAATAACATATAGGTATAATGTTCCCTAGATAAAAGATTTTCTAGAAAAATATAATGCGACATTATGGAACAAAAATCAGTAACATGGCGTCATGTTTCTGTCGTATTCTTGATTATTTCTTTATATCTTCTACAATTTCTCTAAATTAACTTAATTATTCTCTAAATTCACTCTTTTTCTTTAGAAAGGCTAAAACAAGATCTGACATAAAATATAACTCATTTTGAATAGAAAATCATATAAATATACTCAAAACAAAAGCACAATACTATAAAAAAATCATACTAAAGGTAAAAATATATCTAATATATGTCAAACTCCCTCACACTTAACCATTTGCTTACCTTAAAACAAATCAATTTCATCATCTTAACTTAGATTGGAAGCAATTCTGGAAAATTATTAAACAAATCAAGCATACCAATCAAAATTATCCACCACTAATCCAATCACAAAGTTCATCAAAATGTTAGGAAACTAATTACTTGTATCGATTCATAAGTTAACTCAATTCACTTTATAAATTTTCAAACTTCAACCTGAATCACAAAATTTAACTATATGTATAAGATGAATATATATGAGGAAAACTGCTTCAAATTTTGATCATATTCACATCCCTTATTAATATAAAAGAAAATATTAAATATTTAATTGTCACAAGAGCATTTAAGAACTTGTTTGAGAAGTTATATAACCTTTTAATGCAAAAGTAAACACCTTACTATAAATACTCTTGGTTGCTTAAATAGGTTACTATCTTAAATGGATACTAACATCACTCTTTAACTTCTACTTTTTTATCGATATCAAGCTAGCAGAGTGAAATTATTTAATACTCAAAATATTCATATTTGTAAATTTTTGTGATAATAAAAATGTTAAAAGATCATATTTATTGGATGTGTGTCCAATTTATATAAAAAGCATCATGATGTTAATCAACAGTCTATTCTCTAAATTCATAAAACAATGTACATGCACTTAGTCATCAACACTCATACTTATGGTTGCTTGTTAAACACAACAGAAAATAATACCTAACTATGTACAATAAAATTTGTTGTAGTAATGAGAAATGATCACACCCATAGAGAGGGTGTGATTAACTTTTGTAATGAATGAATCAGTGTTTAGGATTGAGGGCTTTTGGTTAAATTCAAATGATGCAATAAAACAAAACAAAACTATAGAAAACAAAGTAAATCTAACAATACAAAATTGCAAGGATTAGTCAAAGGGTTTGAATCCCATTATTAGTTCAATCTCATCTTTCATATGAATGTGCATAATCAATCGTTATATTGTTCTCATACCTCTCTTTGAAACTATTAGCCATACATTAACAACAAGCTTTGTTAATCCCAGTTTTTTCTTCTTCTGAAGTTGTATCTAATTAAATAAGCTCTTTAATTAGGTATAACTATCAAACAACTTATAATAAGCTCTTCAAATTTTTTGTGACAGTATCATCATGTAATAGGAAAACAAGTTAATCTAAGCAATAACCATACACACTCGTGTCATTTAAGCTATGCTATGTAATCCCTAATGATGTGTGACCATTAGTTTACCATATGTGAATTAGATTTACAACAAATACGGATTGCAATCTAGATTCTAGCAATGAATCCATACATGAATATTCTAGCAGGCCTATCTAAAACATTCATACATAAATCTCAAAATTTAGACACATAATAATATAGTCAATTACAAAAGAGAGTTAAGAAGAACATCATTAATATAATATCCTACCTCCTAAAATTGTTAAGAGATTAAACTATTAGATTGAGTCACATGAGTTATTTCATTTAAGAATTTACGAGGTGCATTTAATTCACGTGCATAATATTCGTATACACATATGAATCATGACTTAGAAAACATTTCAAGATAATATATGCACTCAATTGACATAATTCAGGATATGGAATGAAAATGAATATGCATTCCCAATGTTTTGCATTTTGATTTACCAATAACATGAATTGATGGATTATAATTAGTGAATTGGGAATTTATTGTTACAATTGAGTAATTGCTGAGGTAATATGTGCATCTAGTTTAAGAAAAATGTTAAAGAGCAAGACAAATTTATACATGAGAATTTAGGTTGATTAGGCCAATAAAATGATGACATGTGGCATTGGAAATAAGTGACAAATGACTCAGTTAAATGGATTACAAGTGGCTTGAGTATAAATGTGACAAGTGTCCCTTTAAGTTTGTGACAAATCGCACTTTAGACTTGTGACATGTGGAGCAATAGAATGGTGACATGTGTAGCTTTACAAATTGTGACATGTGTAGCTTTACAAGTAGTGATATATGGAGGCTTAAATAAGTGACATGTGAAGACTAAAGTAAGTGGCACATGGACCAATAGAATAGTAACATATGGACCAATGGAAGGATAACATATGTACCAATAGAATGGTGACACATGAATCAATGGAATGGTGACATATGGACTAGTTTGAATTTCTTGAATTTTCTAGAGAAAATGGATGAAACGATAATAGAAGTAAGAGTGAAGGTCTGTCATAAGGTTAGAAGAGGGAGAAAAATGAAAATGAGAAAAGAAGGAGAGAAAAAGGGGAAGAGAAAAGGAGAAGGAAAGAAGTTATCAAGGTAAGTTGAAATTCTAGTTTCAATTTCACCTTTCTCTTTCGATCTGTCTTTCATATTCTGAACAAACTCAAAGAATGAAAGTTGTAGGTCTTAACTTGACCTCTGTGAAAGTGTCTTGACAAAATAGTTACTAGAGCTTGAGTTATGCTTGTTTCCTTAATACTGCCTGTGATAGACCCCTGTGTAGGAACCTTGTATTATTTCTTGATTTTTGAGGACCTTAGGGTCCGAATTAGTGAAAGTGAAAAATGATTATTGATGTCTCATTAATGCTTTTATGAAACAATTTTGTTAGGAGATGTATTGATAATGATTTATTGAGGGTTGAGTATTGGTTGCCAGTCTGTTTCTTACCAGAAATAAGACATAATTTGGATGGAGATTATATTTTAAAGGGAGATGTTGTTTGTGTAATATTCAGATATATTAAGACTAATGGAAGTCTAATTTTTGGGGGCACAAGAATCATGGAATTTGTATGTTTTTAGAGAGAGTTATGATTAAAAGAAGAAAATTTGTTCATAAAGAAACATTAGGAAGAAAAGGATGTAAACATTGCATATAAAGTTAGGTTAGCTTGATGGTTGAGGAGACATTGAGCTGAATTAGTAAGTAAATTATTTACCTATTGACATATGTTTGAATAACATTTATGATGATTGATTACAGATGAATTTGGTTGTGGAGGTATATGAATATGAGATACATGTTTGAGTAGTAAATACATTGTATATTTGTATGTATAAAGGCTCGGGAGCTGTAGATCAAGGAGCTCGTACTAAGTATTATTGAAGTCAAGGGAGTGTACACCTTCTTTTGAAATGAGTTGGGGAAATCGTATCTCTCAAATGAGAGTAGAACATCTTAATACATGCATGATGACCTATATGTGAATTTTGAACCTAGGTATTGCATAGTAAAATTGAATCTCAAATAGATGCTAGTATACTTGTATATTAATAAAGGACATTGTTTTAAATAATTCTTTACACTTAAAGTGCAGTTGATGTTTTTATTACGTATTTTAAGAAATGATATTGTTTTCAACAAACCTACACTTGAAGTGCAAAGGACAATGTTTTATTTTCTGAGACTATATTTTTGAATAACTTTGCACTTGGAGTGTAAAAGAAGACTTTTATTTCATGAAATAATGTTTTGGAATTTACATATGCATAATCTAGTCATGTATGCTACGTGTATGTGTTCTTTTTTCGCTTAGAGCCATGTTAAGGTTCCATTTTATCGGTTGGACCGATAAATAAAAGCATAGTGCCTTACTTGATTTTTATACTTAATTTTTGAATATGATTTTTTTTTATTGGTGAGGTAACGATTGGCCAATTATGTGTTAGGCACAACAGATTAAGCGATCCCTATACCTTTAACACTGGTACATAAATTCTAGCCCCCATATCGATACCTTTCTACGGGACTTATAAGTGATTCCACACCTAAGGTCTAGATACCGACGAGGTCATCACCTAGGGTTGTGACGCTCTTATCGACTGTTGTTAGGACTCACCAAGGATAAAAGTCAAGACAACACTGATAATTGGTGGGTGTGCACACTAGTTTGGCTGACTAGTGGTGAGACATATGATTGTTTGGCTTATCTTGAGATTTATTTTCTGACAAGATTTGATTTATTCATGTGATGCTTTTCTGATTTTGTGTACTAGAATAGGAACCTATGTTCACCGGATGGGTGATTAATAGGCTAGGCTTATATGGTTCCTAACCAGTATACGTTGAGTCAATGGCTAGGATTATGTGTTTCTATGTCATGTATGTTTGCTTCATAAGTTATTTACACTGTCTTTGTGTGTATCGAGTTCTATTTGCGATATATATTTTTCCTTCTCATTGAGTACATAGTGTCTCCGCTTTCCAACCATGCAGGTTAATTTAGTGAGCTTGAAGCTTTGAGGGGATCGTACAGTTTTTTGACATTTTCAAGGTATTACTGCACGTGGGTAGTTTCTGTTTTATACTTTAGTTACATAGTGGCTCATGAACTATTTTACTGTTTTTATTAGATTGGTTATGTTGATATGCTTTATGATTTTTTAAATAAACTGCTAACTATCTAGTGATTTGTAAATGACCTTATGTATAAACCTTTTGTACTGTCGTTGAGATTACTTTTGAGTGGACTTAAAAGTCCAAAAGTTGTGGTGGAATTTTAATGTAAATATAGAAGTGCGTTTAAAACTGACTGCAGGTGATTTGATTGAGTTTTTGGATTTTTTTTAAAATACAGCCGTTGTGCTGTCCAAATATTTTCAAAGGATATTCAATTAGCCTTGCATAGTCGAATTAAGGGTACTGTGAGTACCCTTAGCATGGATATGCTGCGGTTATCATGTGCCTGATGTGGTACCAGGTCGTAACAAATACGGTAGCTTTGATGACCAATATTAAGGTTTTGGATAGATTGGTTGACTAATATAGCAGTATGGTTGACTAATATCTTTTGAAAATATATAATTTGAGTTTTTAATCACATGTATTGACTAATGTACTAGACTAGTCGAGAAGTATGTAAAATGGTCATTTAATTCTACCATTACTAATCATTGTAACGACTAATATTTTTCTCTAATGACTATTTTATATTATTTTAAGTATAGATAGACCATTTATGAGTTGTAAAAAAAAATTCTTCGACACATTAAAGAGTTTCTAAGAGTTTTGATAGACTAGAGATTGCAGGTGTGCAATACATACCATATATTAATCCTTTATTTATTGTTATGAGAAAAAGAAAGATCTTTAAAGTTACATAATTGTTGTACAACAACAATAACAACAATAATTTAATGAAAATTTCGATGATATATGGAATTTGGGGAGGTTAGGGAGCTTGTTTCCATTAAATCCACATAAAAAAAAGTGTATATAAAATAAGATACTAGTAATTAAAAGGAAGATAAGAATACAAATAAAATAGACATAAAAGATAATAATAATAAATAAAAATATAAAAAAGTAATACAATAGATAATATAGAACAAGATAACAATTAAAAATAAAATAGATAATACAATAAATGTAACATCCCACCCTCAACGGGAAGGGTAGAATAGTAATTTGGCATAGGATGAGAGTGATTGGGCTTCATTAGGACTGTTCATGCATCCTAGTATTGGTAAATAGTGACATTTGTGCACCTGAAAATACCTGCATATGCA